>PNEQ01065215.1:0-33500 GCA_003012365.1 Medauroidea extradentata
AGTCCACGCTCTGTCGTCATTCAAGATGAAGTAGGAAAAATGAAGAGAAGAAACACGTTCCACTTAAAGAAGTCCTTGGTGAACAGGGAGGGCCAGCACACAGAACGACAACACAGTGCAAATGTAAACAACCAGTGCTATTGGTCAGGCAAACGTGGTGTGATGAGGATGGATCCCGAGCAGACTGTTCAAGGAAATAAGATAGGTGGTGAAGTGGAAGAAGGATTCAGTGATGTTGGGAGTGATCAGGAAGAGGGGTTCAAAAGCTTTGGACATGAACATAGAACAACTCGAAGTATAATACAGTATCAAAAAAAAATTTCAAAATTTCAGACCTTTTTTTAAAAAGACAAAACATTGTTTGAATGGGTTTTTATATACGTAATGCCCTAGCCAGTCAAATTTACTTTTGCTGTGGATTAGTTCGTTTCATTATGATGAGTGGTTGGGGGGGGGGGGGGGTACGAACTAAAACATGCAAATTTTGGCTTTGAAGTGCCGTTATGGGAACACTGGATGAACTAATTATTTTTGTTTTGTAATATGATAATGTACTCCCAACTAACATCTACAAAACCAATATTGTTTCATACAAATATAAAATTAATGATTATTTTAGCTGCTGTAACGTCCTTAACCTACCCGCGTAACAACAAGGTCGTTAGCAAGCTGCGATAAAAATGAAGAGAAGTCCAGAGGCTTTGCGCACGTGGAAATGCGACGACCACCCCCACGGTTGTTAACTGTGTCGGGGACGTGCAGGCTGGCCGCTGCGGGCGCGGACAATGGGGTGACTCTTCTCCCTCTACGTCCCTCTGAACCCAGGCGCCTATAGCGTCGCTGTAGTGTACCCCGCGACACGCGGCCGGGTCGGCGCCACCGTCGCGCCGCAGTGTTTTGTCTCATTAGTCAGGCCTTGTTCCCGCGCGCGGGCGGCGCAGCATGGCTGCCAACCCCCTTCCAGTAAGGTAATGACAAGCAGCCCGCGCATCAAAGGGATCGCCTTCAATGGCTGTAAACGAGATGTTTGCCCTGGTGAGGGTTGCTCCGTATGTGGTCGGCGACCAGGATAAGTCAGGGGGAGGGGGGGACTAGAGTTTGCAACAATCGCGGTAATTTATGGCAGTCGCTGCATATGAATTAAAAATAAAAACCAACATGTCTGCCAGCCCGTGTTACGTCCTGTAATCCCCAGCATGAGAGTCATTCAAAAGTGATGCTCTGGCGACTCTTTCTTTACTATCCCCTTTCCATATTTTATTTGCCGTATTTATCCTGCACTGCGAGAGTGTAAGCGAGTGCAAGAATATTAGATCTAGGATTTCTGGTGCAGCAAACGAAATGGTTTCGTCCATCGAGGAACACACAATCGCTCGTTGATTTATTTATTTATTATTTGTTTACCCACGTACAGTTCAGCCATAGGCCGGTTTGCAACAAGTACGTGAATCACTACAGTCCATTTTACATCAATACTTAAGCATAATAAAAAAATAAAACATTATTGAGATAAGTGCATATCATTTTCTGCAAACAAATCTGGTCAACCAAAGGAACACCAAGAACTCAAAATACATAACTGTAGTCAATTAAATGCAAACTCTAAATGTACCGTCATAGAACGAGTAGAGGAAACAAAGTATTTGGGTGTTATGTTAGATTGTAATTTAAAATGGGACAGGCATGTTTCTTAATTAACTAAAAAAATTCGTAAAACAATATATAAATTTGTGGAACTTAGATCTGTTTTATCAATTGAATATATAAGAATTGTTTACGTAGCCATTATTCAATCTGTTCTGATGTACGGTATATTAGCATGGGGATGTATGAGCAAAACGGCAATCAAGCCACTCATTTTAATACAAAAAGTTATTTTACGAACTGTGTTTAGAAAGACTTTTAACCATCCATCAAAATAACTTTTCTGTCGTTTGAGAGTATTCAATATCAGAAAATTGTATATTAGAACCATATTAGTCAATTTCTTGAACAAAAAGTTACCAGTACAGTATTTATCTCATATTTATCCTACTCGATATAATTTAAACCAAAATTTACCAATTCCCCTAGTTCACAAAACAATTTCTCAAAGATCATCCACATTCTTGCTTTCAAAAATTGTAGCAATTCTTCCTGAAAATATAAAAAATAAAAATATGAACAAAAAAAAATATTGATCGATGGTTAAATAACTTAACTGATGATGAGTTGTCTTTAATCTTTAAGTAGTAGTTTTACTGTAGTTAATTATTTTCACATTCTTTATATTTCAAATTGTTAAATACAATCTGTATCCATCAAAAACTATTTTTTTTTTTGTATTTCATGCAGCATTCAATTTTTGTTCTCAAATTAATTTATACCAGATGACAAGTTTTATTACATAATAAACCGCAGCTATAGAAAATAATTTGTCTAGTAGCACTCACACACAAGCTTTGCTTATGTGAGTGTGATGTCTTCCATTATATAAAAAGTGTTTATGTAAAGGGCTGTAATCGATATATGGAAATAAATTATTATTATTATATTATTTATTATATAACAAGTAACTAGTACAGTTTACATTAATAGTTACATGGCCATGCGTATATTTTTAAACTATTGCAATATAACACTTTTTTTTTACATTTAGTACACAAAGGTAAATAAAATCAACTGTGCTATTACAGTGTACCTGAGTTTGACTTCTTAGGATAGTACTTTAGCCTGTCGGTCTGCTGGTCATTCCACATTTTGGCTGATAAATACGTAAACGATTTTCTTTACATAGACGTGCCATGAACCGGAATTCTCAAATTGTTTTTGTGACGTGTAAAATGTCCGTGATCAGGCATGAGTTGTTCTAATTTATTATAAAGATATTTTGGTTGTTTAGACCGTTCGATTTTTGCAGTCTGCCTGGCAAACTGTCGCAGTCTTCGATTGTCCATGTCCAGCCAACCAGAACATTGTAAATATTTTGTTATGTGCTCCCTTCTGTTTAAATTGTAGACATATCACAGACAAGCATTCTGTAACTTCTGAATTTTATCTTTAAGTGACTTTTCTATTCCTACAAACAGACCCGAGCAATAACTGAAAGGGGATAGAACCAAGAGATCACAGACTTTAAGTTTCAAATTTATATGTAATATATGTTTAAATTTTTGTAGGTATTTGAGCCGATAGTACGCCTTTTGCACCAAGTCTGCAATCTGCCTGACCCAATTCAGATTCACATCCAGTTTAATACCTAAGCTCTTGGCTGAGAGTACCTCGGGGATAACTTCATTATTTATTTTGATGTCTGGATGCACCTGCGATTTTTTAATGGTATTTGGTGTTCCAATTTTCATGCAAAAACTTTTGCTCGTGTTAATTTGAAGGCTGTTTGTGCTACACCAACTACTTAATTTTTCAAGATCTTCATTAATTTTTACAAATTGTGGGTAACAATTCATTTGAGGAACATGAAATGTACAGTTGTGTGTCATCTGAATACTGGTGGCATGTTAAATAACTAAGACACAACGGGAGGTCACGGAGATGTATAGAGAATAAGATCGAACCTAATATAGATCCCTGTGGTATTCCAGCTCGTATAAACTTAGCTTGCGAGCATTTGATTCCCTCACTGGTGTCTATTTCTACTAATTGAGAACGATTGCGTAAATAAGATCTGAACCATTCCATTGCGCTTCTTGATGAAGCTATGTTACTTAACTTGGTTCTAAAATATCGGTTTCATCGCGTTCATTTGTAATACGAGACTCGTATGGCACACTAGTAGGGAGGTATTCCGGTTAAAGGGTGGGAAGGAAAGAAGGCCTGAGCGTTTCGTTGACAGCTACTAGTATCTAGTACGTGCTGATGTCCAAATTTAAGGCTCGGTTTCAGTCGCCATATTGCATTTTATTAATTTACACTTTTTTTTAATTCTAAGAAGAAAAATGTTAAATATGCGATTATAACTCAAATTCTGTTTACATTTTCTACAGTACAGATCTTGCAATTTAGCTGTTAACATATAATTACGCAGCAATGTGTGTGGAAAATTTGTTTATATTCATAATTTGGCCGACAAATTGCGACCTAACTATACATTACTAGCTTTATTGCCATATGCTTGTATTGTAGCTCAAGGTAAATAGAATTTGCGGTATAGTATCAGATTTAACATTTTTCTTTTCAGAATTCCAAAAAAAAGCGAAATATAATAAAATTCAATATGGCGACTGAAACCGAGCCTTAAATCCCACCGCGCACGGAACGATATTTCCTACGATATCGCATACGAGCATTCTCACTTGGAGCTGTACGTGCTCGTCTGCTGGAAATATCGCTGCTTACGTGTAGTGCTAATTGCTTGTCTGTGGATTATTCGTAATAGAAATGGTGCTATTTTCGCTACGTGATTATTGACTGGTTTTGTATCTCAGCCAACGAGAACGCAATACATTATCACGTGACTCATCGTTTACAATTTCCTCATGTTACCTTAAATTTTGGCGAGCAACGAATGATAAATGTAAACAGAAACCTTGGGTATAGCAAGCATAAAATGTGTCTTTATGCTGTACGGCATTAGTAAATATTTTATTCGTTCACGCACGTAAACCAGCGTATCACTCACCAAGGCCCGCAAGCAGCACTGCCTTTTTATCAGCTCATTTCGAAGCTCCTTGACAAACGCGTAAGAAAACTCATAGGAAATATCGTTCCGTGTGCGGTGGGCTTTACCCGGATTAAGCTTAAGAGGACGTGGTACGTAACTCAACGCTAAAAGCATTATTCTATAACTGTAGGTTTAGTCAAGCCAATTAGCGAAAATTAAACAATAACAGCCCTAGACAATAGTTTTAGCCAACGTTTTAAACAAAATTATTTCCAGTGCTACGAACTTCTGAGGCACAATCTCTGACGCCAGAACCTCGTGCATTTAACTGCGGCGCAAGAGATCACGCGTAACTAATTAGTAATTATGGATAAATATTAGCTCATAACGTTGGCAATCACCATTATCTAGGATTGTCATTGAGTATTTTATCCATATTGGCTTCGAAAAAAGCGTAGAAATCAATTGATGTTTTCAGCGATTATTTATCTACTACGCACTCTTAAGAGTGAATTGAAGTTTGCAGCTTGGCGTTTCACTTCAAAATAGAATTTCTCAGCAAATATAAAGGTTTGGAAGCGATTCTCTATGCAGTCACAGTAAATTCGAATGTATTTTCAAGTTCAGACCGTTTGTATTTTAAAAGTAAGCAAGATCAGTAAAAATCTCTTTCCGTCACTGTTAAACAACAGTTACAACAAAAATAATTAACCATGTTGCGAATTTACTACCTATGCGTGTATTTCATAGGACATGTGAGATGGCCAAGGCAGTATAGTTTTGAATGAGTTAATAATGATGATGATGATGATGATAATAATAATAATAATAATAATAATAATAATAATAATAATAATGACATTTTAGCTGTCATAACGTTCGATTTGAGCTTCTGCGAGAAAATAGCGTTATGCCGTTGGCTTTTACCCCAGGAAATTTCTCTTCAATGGACCGAGGCTGTCGTCCGAGGCATTCCAATTTCCAAATACCGTCGTAACCTTCCCATTATTTTCCTTAGGAAAGCACATAACGACCTTATAAAATGAGCTTTTGTCGAATGGTAACATTAAACATTGTGCACCGAGTCTAATTAATTGAAGAAAAACTAGTTCCTTTAGATGTCTCATAAGATCAGAAAATTTTTTATGACCGACATTTAGAAAATACGAAAACGCAATGAAAAAAATACCTAAAAGTCAAGTGACCGTACTAAGTACTTATAGAGTTTGACGAAATTGTGAGAAATGTTCCCTGAGTTATTTCTCGTGAACTTTGTAAACGTCGTCACCTTACTGTGTACTAGCACTAAAAGTGTCTCGAGTTTTAGAAAAACGGTCTACAGCAATTTTAAACGTCATATTTTTATTTTTATACTTGCACCAAATATTTTTTCTTATTTAAGACATAAATTTTGACAAAATTTTGTTTGAATGAAATTTTTTTATTTGTCATAGTTTCTGCGCAATGACTCGTAAACGTAAAAATTTGCATTTTACGGTTTTACGTACGCTATTTAAACCAACTGACATACAAAAAAAAAGTAACGATGTTGTAAGCTACAAGGTTTCCAGTGTACAAATAATTGTATTTTTGAAAAATTCTTTAAATTTTAAATTTTTATTTTAAATTTCAACAATTTTTTTAGTACAAAAATATTTTAATTATTGTTTTAGTATAGGATACCTATAGCCTACAACATCGATATTAACTGTAATTTTTTTTAGTTTGGTATGCCAGTTGGTTTTACTGGCATACATAAAACAGTAAAATGAAAATTTTGACGATGACGAGTCATTACGCAAAAATTATGAGATAAATTTTTTTTCGTAGGAGCAGAATTTAGTCATAATTTATGTCTTAAATAAAAAAAAACATCTGGTACAAATATAAAAATATGACACTGGAAATTGCTGTAGCCCGTGCCCTTTAAAAAGGTTCGTTAGATATCTCGTGAAGTAACAAATGTTTGAATAGCTGCAATTTTGAAAATATTGATATACGGTTCTCGATCAGAATAGAGTACTAACGCAGTTAATCGCTGCGATTCGATCGGAATATAGTGAGATAAAATGTGTTCATATTGTTACGATTAGCAAGAGCCTCGCCTGGAGGACGGGCTAGAGACGACGGCAGTGCAATCAGGTCAGTAGTTGCATAAGACAAGGGCCTCAGCGATTCTCCCTACTGGAACTGAAGTTTGTCAATATAATGCAATGTATCGGAGGAATCGGGGTCTGTCTGCCTCCTTCAAGCCTTCCAGCCGTCACCACCTCCCCAGGATGGTCCTGGGTCGAGACCCACGACGTGCAGCCGTCCGCCGATAGCCGACATAATCATCATCAGTCTCCGGCATCATGCTAATGGTGAGGTCTAAGGTGTCCAAATCATAGAGTAGAACAACGTAAATTTTTAAACAGCAGCTCTCATCCTATATAAATTATGTAGTATAGCCATGTAGTATTTTGTAATCTAAACTTGTAAAGTATAGCCACCGTAATTAGATTAGCATATTTCATTTAACAGTAACCCTCACCCTTAACTTAACCACTTAACTAGTTTCAGTATAAAGTGCCTACCCCTGACTACAGCCACCCAACCTCTATAAAACATATGTAAAACAACAATTTTACAACAATATCACGTCTATGCCCACCATATATATTTTGGTACCGTCCGGCAGATATTATTTGACTGAAGGGTTAACTTTGACCAACTAAAAATATTTGCTGTGGGTACATTTAGCGAAGAAATAAATAAATCTAGTTAACCATTAAATCCCTTCAGTTTACTCCATCCAGATAAATAATGCCATTTCTTCATTAAGTGGCACCAAAATAAATATTTTGAGTTGGTCAGTCACCACTGCAGTCAAAGTATCCCCACTTGGCGGTAGTTCATAACACAAGAGACAGTAAGACATGTAGGCATATTAGTAGTATTATCGCAGGCTTTGAAACGAAAATAGTCTCTGATACAATTAGTACAGCCGGACTCCCAACTTTACGATGATGCATTTACCACAGCGCCTAATAAATGTATCCCTATAAGTGGATGTGAATCAATCTATAGTTGTTAGCTTTGGGAGATACGCCACTGTTCAGACCCGCACATCCATAGGAGTGAGACAGGGACCACCACAACCGGAACACGTGCAGATAAACTTCCACGTATTTACGCTCGTCTGTAAATCAGTCGCGGTTATGGCGCGAGTTGTCAAATTAACTGCATGCTCGTGAATGCGGTTATGGGATGACCTTTAATTCTTCCGGAGCAGACGGCTGTTCTCAAGAGATAGCACGCACCGCGTTCTCAAGACAACGTCTTATGGGTCTTCGCTCCAGTAGCCAGCATACGGCGTCTCTTATGCCCCACTTAACTCATATCGCCGACGAGTAGGAATCCGACTGGCCGTAAACTACTGCTCGATAGTCTCCGTCAACAGGTATACACGTCAGTGGCGAAGCGTGGACGTGTTCCAAGGCAAGCAGTATAAGACCCGACTATACACCTTGAACACGTGTCAGTTGTGTTGCTGAGACCTAGGTGTATTATTGAGAACTCCTCGTCTCTTACATGCTACTGGCTGAGGGGTTAACCTGTCCGTACCAGTCAAATGGTTCCACACGCAACTGAGAGTTCTGTATATTCGCTGCTAATCACCGCTTGACCTAGAACACTTCACACTTCGCCACTGATACACGTGGTTTCAGAGAACGGCTGAAGAACAGGTCTGGATTCTGGCGTTGAAAAAAAAAAGACCTTCATATGACTGACTTATACCACTGTTACAGTGGTGTCGTTTTAACATTGCGGTAAATGTAACTATAGGTAGTAAGTCCGTGTCTGAGCTGCTAGGGGCACTAGTAGTACGAGCTGGCCTCCGTAGCGTAGTCGTGAGGTGTCGGTCTACGGTGAGAGACGTCCTGGGTTCGAATTCTGGCTCAGGCATGGCTGTTATGTTGTTCCTTCGTCTCATTTCACCATCATCGGTTCTTAAGATTCAGTCTTCCTTGTACGTGTTGATTTATTGGTTTTCCTTGTCTATTTTTGTTTCACGACAAAACAATTCCAAAAGTCCCACAGTGGAAACATAAGTATTTATCTTATCCTTCAGTAGACTATAATAAGTGAACTAGGAACTCATAATTATGTCATCTTTTTACAAATATTAACAAAAACGATAGTATTTCTTAACTTTTATAAAAAAGACGTATTATTAAGTTCCTAGTTCACTTATTATACGGCTACTGAAAAATAAAATATGTTTCCACTGTGGGACTTTTGGAATTTTCCGTCGTAAAAAAAAAAAAACAATAAATCAGTACATAGAAGGGAGACTGACTCTTAAGACCACGTCGTTAAAGTGCCGCAAATCCCTTTCACTTCGCTTCACTAGTAGTATGACGGTACATTGCAACATTATCATATATGCCGTACGGCAAGTTCAACATTTGAGAAACGCAACTGTTGCAAAAATGACACTGAAAATGTTAAATTTTTAGTAAAAAAAAAAGCGAATCTATGTTTGTTGTGTTGTTGGTTTGTCTTTCTTTGAAGCAGTAACAAAGCAACGGATCGACATAATCTTTTGCACAGAGGTAGTTTATGTGCCGGAGAGTGTAATCCAGAAAAAAAAAAAATCCACAGTTAAAAAAAAAAAAAAGGAGCGTGGGCAAGCAAAAATGTGTAGAAGGGCAGAATGGTGTACCTTAACATTTAATGAAAATAAAACCCCTGCTAACGTTTCCATGAAGGTAAAAAAAAGGGGGGGGGGTTTACGTTGAACATTTGAGAAAGGAGAGCTGAGAATTTGGTTTCCCTGAGAGCTCTTGTTTATCACAGCACATGATTTATACACATGGTGAGCGTTGTTCAGTATGTTATACTCTGTTTCATATAAGTTTGGTAAAATTTGACAGCTACTTATGGGCAATAATTTTTATATACATTTTTTGTGATTTGTGGCACAAATGCAAGACAAGTTTAAAAATGCAATATATATATATATGTGTGTGTGTGTGTGTGTGTGTGTAAATACAAAAATATTTCATTTTGTGTTTTAACATAGCTGCATTTGTAGTCTACGACGTCGTTATCAACTGTGAATTTTTTCAGTTTCGTAAGTGAGTTGGTTTTAGTGTCGTCCTTTAAACGGATACATTCAAATTTTGGCTTTTAACGAGCCATTACGCAAAAACTGTGCGAGATGAACACATTTTATAAGAGGGACATTTAGTCACATTTTGTGTCCAAAACAAGGAAGATAAAATAATTGGCACAAATAGAAAAATACAAGGTGATGAAAATTGTGGTAGACCGCGCCCTTAAAGGGCTTTATTTCATGTCATCCTTAGGGGCAAGCAAGTGACTACGGGTACCAAGTATGTATAATGTCTGTATTCCAGGGTTTAATAAGCTGACCCTCTGGTACCCTCGTTATACGGTACTTATATATGTACAACCGAGTGTCATAGTAAACGCTGTACTTTAGTTATGGCTAGAGACAGGAAAATTTCGCGAATTCAATGGCCTGCATGTTAGAATCAACTATCATGTGAATACTCAAGCCCCGACCATTTGTACACTAGCTGCTACTCACTGGAACAACAGACAATGAATAAATATACAGGGCTTGCATATGCATAGGACAATATACGGGTCATTGAATCGGCGAAAATTTCCGGCCCCTAGTTATGGCTGTGATGGTCGGTCAACGGAACGTACGCTCGCTAGACCGATCACTTAGCCACGTACACGAATACCTTGTGGATGCTGAATATTTTACACTGTGCAAGTGCAAGAGTCGGGCTGATATTTGTATTAAATAAGGAATACTTCTGTCTCCTTGAGTATCTCACTGCTGATGACACTCTACACTGTAAACATGTTTGGTAAATGTCCTGAACATGAATTGGAAATAATGAACCTACACGCGGTATGGTAATTTTACAGTACACAATTGTATCATCTCCATACAAATTCGGCGTTTCACATATACATGCTACTTTTACGTAAACTTAAATGGGTTATGTACCATTATATTATGGGAAATATTTTCGCTAAGTGCACGTTCTCAGAACTCCTCCTACATGCCATGTGTTACAGGTACAAACAATTTATTTCAATGTAGAGTATTTTTGGGACGCGGGCTCTCAAAGGATAATATAGTGAAGTCTCGTAAATAAGTCTCTAATTAAGAAATATTCCTGCTTAATAAGCTTAACAATTTTGCACATTATTTATTGCTATTGATGACAAACTTTTCAGGCCAATAAAAATAGCCTTATATGAACTTTACAAAAATACAGACGGCATTGTCCACCGTATTGTACTGGGAAGTTCGAATGAAGTTTAGGTAGTGCAGATATTTACCGGAAGCGTTCGTGGGTGTGATTTTATTCCATATTTGTGTAAGCGTGTGTTCAGTTTGTCTGCATGTTAACTGCGGGTAGCACTGTTTGTGATGTTCTTGAAAAGTAGCTGTTAACTAACATAAATAATGTGAATTCGGTTGTAAACTGCTGACACACATGCTTAGGATACAGAGTGAAACAAGTCAATATTCTGGTGCAATGACAAGTAAAGTTGTATTGTCCGACGATATTATTTTCCTCCACTCCTCCAATAAAACGCAAAGCCAATTCGCTTAATTCAAGCAGTTTGTTTTTAGCTACTGTACTTGCCTGATCTTGCTTCGGGCGACTCTCGTCTTTTCCTTCGACGTAAGATACAATTGAGCGGGCAGCGGTGCAGTAACATCAGGCTTATATATACGACCGTAGCGCAGTGATGGTATAAGATTTGTTTGCAGCGCATTAACAATAATACAACTTATCGGTAGAGGCACGAGTATTTCGCGCATTCATCTGGTAACAGCCTAAACTTCTCAGACCTATACACACACTGGTCAAAGTCAAGTATCCATTGGCTTCTAACCGTAACATGTGTTACCACCACGACTTGTTTCCTTATTTATCACTGGCTTGCAGTCGTCAAAGATGTGTTAAAACAGGTGTCGTCTAATCACAGAAAGAGTAGTGAAGGATACATTGTTGGTATTCAACGTGACCTAGAATCAATACGCGAAATAATCCTGCCTCTACTTATCGGTAAGTTGTTAATTTGTTCTTGTATTGCGACACATTATTTTTTAAATTTAGAAATCTAGTTTCTTCTTTATAGGAGGTCGTAAAACCATTTTCTCAAGATCAACCTCCACTGCGTACCAAACCATAGGCTAATATAATAAATTATTATGGTGAAATAAATTATAGACGACGCAACTTTAAAGTTGATATTGGATGCTGCTTAGATATTTAGTATGACAGAAGACAGAACGTTATGGTGAATATGGTTGTTACGAAAATATAACAATGCCGTAGTCACTTGACTGATAAGTCCTTACTACAACCTTAAAATTCCATGTTACTTTCTGGGAATGTTGTCTGACGTAAAGGTTTCAATTACATAATTCTTATCAGATTATTTATGTAGCCGTTCGTAGCTCATCCTAATAAAATTTCGCTTCTGTGTCCTCACTCCAAAAACTGAGAGTGATATTATTACTATGTTCTACAGAGCAGTGTTTACAGTAAATTGCTTTATTGAGTAAGGCGGAAATTATTCAAAGCCCCTCTCCCCCAACCCAACAAGAAGATGTTCAACGACGACTAAGACTGAGCAAGTAAGTATGAAACTGGTGCACAGAACAACGGTTTTTTGAATAATAAACATGGTTTGCTGGATTGCTAAGCAGCGTTACAACGGCAGGTTACTTAAATAAAACTGTGATGTCGCTGCTACGAAGAAAATAACTTGTAGTATGGTAGAGACCATTACTGGGCCAAAATGTTCATGTACAAAGTTGCAGATGACCTTTCTAAGGACTTAAATTGGAAGCAAATACATTCATTTGAGTAATGTCGAGAGACTTCAACGCATGATTAGAAAGAAAACTCAACACGTACTGGAGATTTCAATAAAAATGTGCTGTTGAACGTTTTGCAAAACTGGTTTTGGTGTGCCGCGTGTGTGTACTTTGACTTTATAGTGTGATACAAAACAAGAGGACTGTCTTTTGCTGCCTCTGATGACGTGGGCTAGCCACACCATTTCAGTGTGTTTGACACGGTATGCAGGGAAGAATGGAACCGGGCCTCAAACATAGTTCCGACAATGATCATCACCCAGATACATATATAAATACAGTGGGCCTGGAGAACAATATATCAGGAAGACACTTAGGACTAAAGGTACGTAACAGTCAGAATCGCTGCACTTGTAGCCATTCGAAGTGGTTTCACTGCTTACTGAGGCGTTTGCTGTGTATGTTGTCTTGGATTTCCCATGAGCATGATTTACAAATTCTTTGTCTTTTGTACGAACCTTGGGGCAGGTGCTTCTTTTCGTGAGGATGTTTTTAAATGATTTTTTCACTCGTGTATTAATATTATTTCACAAAACATATTATAACATATTATCAACATTTAAAACCGTTCCACTGATTATTTTCAATTAGGCAGTAGAATATGATATATTTTCAAAAACTACCAACCAAAGATAAATATGTAAATCTTAAACTCTTAACTGAACAGGAAAGAAATACCCATTCATTGCTATGACTATTTTGGTAATTGTTATAATATATTATTTTCTGTATCTTTGTGTGAAGACATTAGGGGTCACATTATTTTTTCTTCTAAGAAAGCTGATTACCGTTAAACATACAGAAATTAAAATTGTCTGTGTGTGTGTGTATGTATATGTATATATATAATATTGGCTCTTTTTTGAAAATGTATTTCATTAGTAAATTTAATTTTGTATACAAACGGGGTCTTGGTGGTTATACACGTGTGTTTTGAGCAATAAGTCATTTTATTTTTTCTGTGATTCATAGTTCCTAGACAATATTCAGTCCAGGCTAATTCCATGTTTACATGTCATTTTACATTTTACTACACACACGTTTTCAGTTCTTTTAAATGTTCATTCTTTCTGTTCTAACTTCAGTCTAGACTTCAGACTAGAATTTTACTCTAGGAAATCTAATAAAAACAAACTCAGTGAGATTACTGGGAGAGGTAAATTGGAAATAAATTTCAGACACAAATCAATATGAAATTACATTTAATTATTACGATATTTGTAAAACATAGCGTCATGACATTACTTAATATGCCAGAGGGGTTACATCCAGTAGGGAGTCATTTTCAATCGTCATCTGAAACACACAGAGAAGAACATCATAAAAACAGTTCGTGATACGTTACTGGTCGGGTTTTCTACCATTCAAGAATAGATGAGCACGAAGACAAATTTATTGATAAGTAATACACGAATTAAATGAAAACGTTAGTATGAAAACGCAATATCAACTTAATGATTTATTATATTTTAAAATATTAAAGTACTAATAACATTTGTTTGAGTTTAGCTTATTTGCGTTTTAACACAAAAATAGTGGTAAAAATATGTCTAGAGACTGTCATTCATTAAATGGTTAGCTAAGATAACCTTAAATTCTTATAACAAAATTTTGTAATGGTGTAGTGAATAGGACTTATGTTTAACAAGATAGTGACAGTCACGATCAGTGAAGAAAACTCTTCCAGCTCTGCTGCATTAACTATATTTCACGCATATACTACGCATAATTCTACTGAGTCTGCTCCAAAGATTTGAAAGCAGAACACATAACGTTAGTTTGTATAAATTTATTTTTGGTGTTATTTAGATTTTAGAAAATTTTTTTTCACCGTAGGTAACATCAGGGCGTAAACTATGATTTGGCTGACAGTTAAAACTTTACTCCGGTGGAATTTTTCACTAGTATTGCGCGTGATTACCGGAATCAAATGTTTATGCAAACCAATAAGATAAGTTAATGAAAACACTTCTATAACGTAATATTTAAGCTATCTATCAAGTCATATTATATGTCTCGAAACGGTCTCATACACAAAAATTAGTCAGGAACCAAAGGTTATTGCAAAAATACGATTAATCTAAGGTGGACAGGGACTCCGAGATGTGCTAGCGTGCGGCTGGCCAGTTCACAATGTGATCATAGTAAAAAATAGCCACCATCTTTGTGTTTTATATCCTTCAGAATTTTTATGTCCTGTCCTTATAAGAATTAAAATATAAATTTTCATGATTTCTTTAAATGCTCTATTGACTAATGTCGTATGCACATGTACGAATAGGCTTCACGTATTTACGGCAAAGGAATATTGCTATAAATTACTATGTTTCGGTGAAAGAATATAACAAGTAGCTTCGGTTGTAAAGCTGATCAAGTTGGTAGACGCGACAGGACAGGTAGTTGAATAAACAAATTTATTCTCGAAATGCGTATCAGTCCCAGTTCAAGAAGTATGTTTAAAATTTTCTAGGCCCTAGGAGAGTCTGGTCATGCAATATACACGCCTGTCTCATATTTGGGACACCATGAATTATACATCGACCAGGTGGAAGAATGATGTTACTCCACCATTCTAGGATTATGCCGGTTCAACTTGTCACATTGAACCTTACCCCGAATCATCCTTCCTGTCAAGGTTATAGTGGCTTATGTACACAACGTTGATTGTTTTTGTACTTCTACAATTTTTGTTTCGATGCACATGCTTATACAATAATGTGACGCTCAAGGATAACTAGGCCTATCGCTATTTCGGAAAATTAGGAAAATAAACAAGTAAATATTTACAAAAACTTTTCTGAGCGTTTTGACTAACATCTGGTTATTGTATGGTTATTTTAGTGCCATTATTTATATAGACATATCGTACCCGCAATACAATACAAACACATCTAAAAAATTAACATTTTGAGTTATGTATGTAGTGAAATAGAGGATAGTGTTCTCTACCTAACACAATACTTACATAACCAAGAAAATCATTCCAAAATGATATAAAAAGTTTTTTTTTTTTGCATATTTGCCAAGTAACAGTAATGATTAATGCCAAGACTAACATTTCTACTATTTATGCAGCATGAGGATAAAGAGCAGACGTTACTTTTCAGTCTAACATCAACATGTTTCGTGTTATGTTTAAATTACACTGTAATCATCTAAAAATCGGAATGTATGTATGTATGTTTGTGCGAGAACTGCATTTATCTCAAAATTACATATTTTGAGTTACGTTGGTATTGCATTGGGGGTGCGATATATATTTGTCTGGAAATGGACACTACGTTTAAAAATGATTTGAAAAAGTACAACAACTTTTGTTAAACGTTTGGTTGTGTTGACTGACGATTCAATTCTCGCTAGTTGTAAACCAGTTGCTTCATTGCACAAATGTTTTATCGGCGGAGGCGCTGAAGCTACGTCGAAGTCAGTTCCACTCTGTTAAATGGATTCATGTATATTTTTTTGAGACATTAGTATCGATTTAACCTACAACATAACACACAAGGTCAATTAGTCACGCACCCAAAGGTATAAGTTAGTCATTCATTACCTTCTAATGTATGTACATCGGATCACGAAAATGAACGACTTTCAAGAATAATTTGATATGTTGATGGTATTGGGGGAATGCCGTAAAAATTACAGAAACGCCCAGGATTTGTATGCGGCTCGTTATCAGGATAGGCAACAAAAATCGCACATGGCTTTTAAGCGATTAGCTGACCGTTTCTGCCGCTTCGGTACAGTGAAACAAACACGAGTCAGACGTCGACCGATTGTGAATGAAAACAATGCGGTTGCTATCGTAGCTTTCGCTGCACTAATCAACATGCGAGCAGCAGGCAACTGGAAAGAGAGAGTAGAATTAGTCAGCATTCCGTGTATTAAGAATTTTACATCTACACAAGTTCCATTCGTGTCGTATGTCAATACATCAGGATTTATACGGCAATGATGTCTTAAATCGTTACAATTCCTGTAATTGATGTCTCCTTTTTGGGTCATGTGCTCTTTTCCGACGAACCCAACTTCACAAATACGAGAAATGTGAATATTCATAACATGCATTATTGGGCAAATGAGAATCCTCGATGGATGAGAACTGTACCATTTCATCATCCGCGGTGTGTTAATTGTTGGTGCGGCATTGTCGGCGATCATGTCATTTGTCCATATTTTCTGAAGGTCGCTTGGCTGGGCAAGTTTACGCAAACTTTCTTCACAACGTACAGCCTCAATTATTGGAAGACGTGCCTTTGCAAGTTCACATGGACATGTGGATGCAATATGACGGTGCACCACCCCATTATGCTCTGTGTTCGAGACAAGAGATGAATGAGATTTTTGGCAAGTGGATAGGACGAGGCGGCCCTGTAGCTTGGCTACCTCGTTCGCCAGATCTAACACCGCTAGATTACATTTTATGGGGTTCTGTCACAGAACACGTAATGGCGGTAGCACCTACCACGCCTAACGACATGAAAGAAAGAATACGCCGAGCGTGTACCGAAATTACACCACAAATGTTGGCTGACGTTCGACGGTCTTTTCAAGAGCGAATTAACAAATGCTTACAAGTCGAGGGTCATCACTTCGAGCATCCTCTGTAGGTAGACCCAAACCAAGGTTAGTGGATCCTTCGAGTGCGTGACTAAATGACCTTGTGTTGTAGGTCGCTGAATTCGTCGTCATATCGGTTATAATGTCATCGAAAAAAGATACATGGTTCAATTTAACAAAGCGCCTCCACCGATAAAAAAATAGAGTGATCCAGTATGACGGTCTTCTCGAACACTGAAACTTTTGTCTGAAATATTTGTGGATATGATCACTAGTTTGAGTGCTATTGCTGTGTAACACTTTATGTGCCTCATCCTGTATAAGGCATGAAGAATCCAAAGAGCGAATTATCGCATATCACAAGTTAACTAAACACACGATCTATTTTAATACGGAAACAAGTTACGTAACGGAAGAAAAACTTAAAAACTGAAAAAACTCAGGACACAGTTAAGATAGAACAGACAAGTACTGAGCCGAAGACATGAATACACACAAAACAGGATAAGAACGACATCACATGTATGAGACTATATTACACAACGATGAAGACACAGAAGAAAACAGTAGTTTTTCTTGGACTATCTTAGCTTGTCGCAACGTTCCGGGAGCTGAAATCTGCCTCCATCCTCAGGAAGACTTCTAGCGAAAACTGAAAAGAATTTGCGCTCTTCTTTTCGAACCTGTAACGTCGCAGGGTTACATCAGCGAATACTACTACACTGACCACAAAAATGTCCTTTATTAGTGTCGTCAACAAGAAATTCATGTTTGGCAAAAAAATAATTGCTTACTTTAGTGTCGTCTATTACCAATTTATTTCCAGTTCCTAAAGTCTAACCTAGGTCTCTTAACCTAGAAATATTTCCGAACCCTGGGCATCATTACATTTAGTTCTCTATGTATCCGCCTGGCCAAACATCGACAAAGATCATCTGAGGGCAGACAATGGGCGCCTACCCATCTGACAACGTGGCGCTCCAGCGCTTGTAGCCGATCTCATCAAGAGGCTGTTGTCAGTGCTGAAGTTGAATATCTAGGATGCCCAGAAACAACCGCATAAGCACACCTCACGAATCCTGGACTAAATTGAAGACGAAAGTGTAAGTGGCAAAATGTTGTACGACGACATTTGATGTGCACACTGTGGCAACAATGCACAGAGAAAATCTCCTTTTGCGCTCCACGTCAAGGTATTATTATTGTATGCATGTTAGAACAGCAGTAGTAAGGTAAGTAAGAGATCTGTGGAGCGCAAGAGGGGACTGACTATAGTGCTGTGTTGCCACTTTATGCATGTAAAATGTCATCATACAACATTTTGCCACTTACATTTTCGTCTCCAAAACAGCCCAGGATTCGCTTGGTGTGCTTATAACGTGATTGTTTCTGGACAACCAATATAGCAAAAATACAGAAGTCTCCAAAAATGCTAAATTTTCCACATATTTTTCCTGAACATTACGACGTTCCTCGTAAGTGCCACACAGGTAACACGGGGTTTAACTATTTCGGCAATAAAAAAAACTGAACGTTCGTTTCCTGACTTAGTGAATTAGCCGAGAACTGCTCTCGGAGGGCGTGCAGTATAATACCAATTTTTATTATTTCATTACATTGAACGTCACATACTTTAGGTGCCTACTGCCGCCCCTCTTTCATTAATCAATTCCACTATTCAGCAAAATTATTCGCGACGAAAGTTATCGCGGGGTGCCTACCGCCGCCTCTAATATCCGAAACACAGCTGAAAATTGGAGATCTTCGTTCTCCCTCGACATCCGCGGCCAAATGACTCGATCCACTTTCTCTATCGTGGCTCTACCTGTCTTGGCTGAAAACCACCCTCCCAGTGCAGTGGTCACGAGGGGGTGCCTCCAGCCAATCAGTGTCGAGCATCCTTCAAAGCTCCGCCCTCAGAGAACAGATTCCGTCTCAATTCACCTCACCTTCTTTTATTTTCAAATTGAATTTTACATCTACAATTACATATATTAAATAAATTCCTAAAATTGCACGTTACAACATTATCAATGTTCCTGTCTTGTTCGTTGTTACCGTCTTCATGGCTCAGGTATCGACAGATATCATGACTTCCAGACGAATATGCGACTTGTCAAACCACAATCAGTAAACACGCAACATCCGTACTCAGTGTATTCTGGTTAAGGGTGACGGTGCACTATTACATCGCTGGAGTTAAGAACTAGAAGCAGTAGAGACAAGGGTTTGATTCTGTTACGCGCGTTAGCGTTAAGGGCGTTCAGTGGCAATAACGCATCATTTTATATTTGTACGACGTAGTGTTAGTTTTACGGACGTTACTTGTGTCTACATTTTCCACTTGTGAAACTTTTTTAGCTCTCATAGTCTTCCCATAGCGGCATGTCGAAGTCAAAATTTGCGAGTTACGGGAACATGCTAATAAGAAAAACCAAATGACTTACTAGAATGAAATAATTTACACTGAAATAATATAGTATGGGCCATATGCTAAAATATTTAAAAACACACAACATAGTAATTTGGCATATTTCAAAAATGACCATACATAAACAAAATTATCGTTAATTTTAGAATTTTAAAAATTTACAAAATAATTGCATTGCGGAGTTAAAATTTTTTAGCATTCGAGCCATACGCTGAAATTTCAGTTTAAATGATTTCATTCGAATAAGTCAGTTGGTTTTTGTTATTAGCATGTATCCGTAACGTGAAAATTTTGACTTTGACGTGCCGCTACGGTAAGACTATGAGAGCTAAAAAGGTTTCACAAGTGTAAAATGTAGTCACAAGTAACGTCTATAAAACTAAATTTTAACTACGTATTAATTGATGGTGTTACTACATTCTCTGTATATCTTTAAAACAACAAATATAAACAGCTTTATCCAGTCCACTTCGTTGAGCGTATTTTAATTGCAGAACATCTTTGTTTTTAATTCATCGTTATTTCTCTATAAAATAGCTGCCCGGCTGCGGCTTTGCCCGCGTGAAATTATGTAATTTAAACAGTAACTCTGGATAAAATATATTGCGATGAAGGCTTTTAACAGCTAGCGTACTCAGTAACAGTGAACTATAATCTATAAATTGTCTTAGCTGAGTGTAAAGAGCGCGTGCAATATGCTCGTATGATGTCGTAGTAATTCCCATCGCAACGTCTTGTACGGGATACGAACCCGTAACACCACTCCTCCTACACCACAAACTTTATACAATACCTGAGTGAATGCTTAAAAGGCAGGCCGAATAATTCTTTCGTATGTACAGACCAAAGCCCGAAGGGGTTTTATTTATGAGTAGGTTGGCAAAAAGAAACAATTTTTGAATTATTTCTCCATGATCATTCTATTTTTTCGGGAGACTGTAACATTTTACTCCATTTCACATTCTTAATTTTCGAATTTCATAAAATTCTGAATATGATTTGTATTTATATAATCTTCATTCTTATCAAAAAATCATCTCGATATCTCAACGAGTATAAGAGGTACAGATGATTATTTGAAAACACATTTTTAAAAGCTTTCAAGGACGAATTTCGAAAAATCCTGAAATTAAAAATTTTTTATATTTACGTAAGATTTATTTTAAAGCAAAAACCATTTAAATATTTCCACTGGTTTAGGTGATAAGCGGGATTAATTAAAAACACGTTTTATTTTTTTAAAGAGCTTTCAAGGACGAATTTCTAAAAAAATCTAAAAAATATTTTTTAGACATTTACATAAGCATCATTTTAAATAAAAAATCACCTCACTAATCTGAAATGGTTTAGGAGAAATCACGGATAAATGAAAAACACATTTTATGGCTTTTCACCCCCTTAATTTTCGAATTTCGCAAAATCGAAAAATTCGCAGGTATGCATTTGTTTGGGCAAATATTTTGAAGTTAAAAAAATTATTGTAGCTTTCCCGGTTAATGGAATATCAGGGATTCTTCGAAAACACATTTCTCCCCTTTTCACACCCTTGATTATCGATTTTAGAAAAATACATTCTTAGTGGGTGCCTACGAGGCAAGGGGAAGCTTTCCTCAAAATTTCATGGTTCTAGGTACAATGGTTTGGGCTGTGCTTTGACGAGTGAGTGAGTGTGCCAGTACACATAATTCTATATATTAAGATTACTACACAAAATTAGCATACTCAACCAGTATAAACGAGCGAGGAGGCACAGTGTTAGCGCAATATATTTGCATTTTAGAGGTCGCGGGTACAATTGTCGGACCGACCATCCTACATTTAGTTTTTCATTGTTTCCTTAAATAACTCCAGGAACATGCTTAGTATTATTAGTTGCTACAGGTCAAGACCTAACCCTTCCCAGTTTCCTGCCAAAACCGTGATCCTGTCTAATATTCTCGATATGGACGAGGTGTCAAGGTGTCAAGGGGTCAGACCTCTCGCTTTCCACCAAGCGACCATTCCAACGTTGCTCTAACATCATGTCACCCACCACCAGCACTCAAGACCTAGATCTTTAGTGCTGAACAAAAGAACTTCACTTCGACGTGACGTAAATACCTAATTACATACTTTCTATACCAACGCACAAGATGTTAAAAATTATGGTCTTTATTTATTGTAAGGTAAAATTGTTTTAATGTAGATAGTAAAATGTTGTTTACAATATGGGTACGGAAATACTTGGTTTCGGAGTTATATAGGTGTATCAGTGACACGTACCTCCAGACATATTCCTAAAGGAGATGTTCTGAAAGTCCACCACCAACGTATAAGCCACGCACGATCCAAAATGTCCGGAGAATTACTTGTTAACTCACACCATGTTTTCCTACAACCCTAGACAATATGATTCCAAATGGCTTGAGTCAGGTGCCGGGGACCAATACACTAATGTTTTTAAATTGCCCCATAGGCAAGGATGCCATCATACTGGCCGACTTGGACCTATTCATAAAAAAAAAAAATCCTTCGAACAAATAATGGACGACTTGAAAAGAGGCGGAGTCAGGTGTGGGATACAATTCCTATCTCCATAGATACCACAGCCGAACATAACCTTCATTTAGCTGTTGGCTTCACATGTCTCGGATGAGATGTACGTCAAGAAAATTGATTATTTGTTTGGAATTTGCCGCTTTTTCAGGTAAACATTAATCTTATGTATTTGCGCATCTTAACCATGAAATTGAAACTAATATTTTTACCCTTGCGCGCAAATCTATGAATGCGCAACATATTTGCTTTCTGCAATTACCAACTAACAAATAAGCATGTTTGTAAACAAACGTTGATTCCCACAGTATTTCCCCTGCGGTGTGACGTCAAGGGGCGTGTACTTCAAGTCGTCCATTGCGTGGTATAAGGCCAGTACTCGGAAACCATACATTTCCTGGTTAATGGTGTGATAAGTTCTCTTTATACACACGGGGGAGTTAATTCCCGCAATATGCCCACCGTTGACCACTTTAACTTCAGGAATGAGACCACGCCGTTGTGGTTGCATGAACTGACGAGTCGCCCTAGAATTGCAATAATCGTATTGACACAGTCGAGAATATATACTGATGATACCTAACAGAGTGAGGTGATGTTACGGTAACATGTCGGACACGCATTCAGGACGACACGGGTTTAATTCCCGGTTCCGGCAATCCTGATTTTGGTATTCCACGGTTTCTCGATATCGCTCCAGGCAAATGCTGAGACGGTTCCTTAACATAGGCCATAGCCAACTCCTTTCACAGTCCCTTGTGACTAAATTTTGCTCTAATGAAATTTTTTATCTCTCATAGTTTTTGCATAATGACTCGTAAACGTCAAAATTTGCATTTTGCGGTTGTTATGTAAGCCATTAAAACCAATTGACAAACCAAACAAAAAATTTACAGTGAATAACGATGTTGCAGGCTATAACGTCTCCTATTAATAAAAAAATTGCGTTAAAAAATTCTTGAATATTTAAAATTTTAGTATCATATTTCAGCAAGTTTTTTCCAATACAATTTTTGTTTTGTTTTTATGTAGGTGACGTAGCCCACATCCTTATTGTACGTATTTTTCAGTTTGGTATGTCAGTTGGTTTTAGGGGTGTACATATAACTGTAACATTCAAATTTTGACGTTTACAAGTCATTACGCAAAAACTATGTGAGATAAGAAGCAAATTTTAATAAAAATTATGTCTAAAATAAGAAAATAAAGTATCTGATACAAATATAAAAATAAAAAATATGACGTTGAATATTCATGTAGACCGCGTCCTTCATGCAAACAAGCTACTAACTAATGACATTTATTAACTACTTATTAACTTGAGTCAGGGGCTTGATTACGAACTTATCACATAATCATAAGTTAATTAACCTAGGGTCGTCATCATGTGACACCAAAAAAAAAAAAAAGCGACTTCATGTATCTACCATATACTCCTATAGGCTTGGCCACCCGCTGTCTGCAGCTCGTCACGACACTCACCTGAGTCACCTGAACATACAGGACTCTGACATGTGTGGCCGCAGCCGTTGGAGCAGCACTTTAGTTTACCATCGCAGTTGTAGTCGCTAGTGCACTCCTCCAAGCAGATGCCAGCCCCATGGGGAACCGGGCACTTGCCCGGCTTGCGAGAATTGCGGCGCCGTCCCTCGGAGACTTGGCCCAGTAGCAGCAGTAGCAGTGCCAGTATTATCACGTGCTTGCCTTGCATGGTCGTGAGTGCGGTGCTGTCAGGGACCCCACCCACGCTTATATAGCGTCATGCTCCGCTGATATGACACGTACATCTCAAGCAGTGCGCTCGTACGAGACGTCTATTAAAATGTTGACGTATTCAGTAGTTAAGGCCTCGCTCTTTAGTTTTGCAGTGATTTCGAAAATTATATTTTTTAACGCAAATTAATAAATATATCGAAAATTCATCTTACAGATTTAACACTTATATATCGTCGTTTGCAGCTGAATTTTTGTGTTCAATACACCAAACGGATTTTTAGATTTTTGTCTCTGAAATATCACATACTTTGTTGTCAAAATAAGCCAAAGTGAAGCAAAATAATTTGCTAGCTAACGGTACATTATTTTCAAAAACGCTCTCTCAAAATTGTGTATCGTATTAAATGTACACAGTCTCAAATTTTTTCATAGCATTTGGTTAAAAAATATTAGAGTTATTTGCAATTGTTTGAAATAAATGAAAAATCATGGCCTTAAGTAGTTCGTGTTTTAGAAGACGCCGTGATTGGTGCTCGCCTCCAACCATACACGATTAGGGTTCAATTTCCGGCGGTGTCAACCCGTCACGGAAGACGATGATGCCCTCGCCCCTTCATTCTGGCACTGCCCAATACCAAATCTCATTTCATACCTTTACAGCGCTGAAAAACTCGTTGTTGAGTATTCACGAAAATATCTTCATTAATTTGGTCTGTAACGAACTTCACTAGCTAATAATTATTCAAAAGCTATACAATCGAAAATTACCTATTACCGATGCCTAAATTAGCAGATTACTTATTGTTCTCTGTGTTGAATTCAGTCCTGAGAGGCTGAGAGAGAAACGACCAAAAGTGTTCAAGACAAGTCCGGAAAGTAACAGAGAAGTTAAAAATGCCCACAGAAGTACGTAAGTCTTACAATACATCTAAATGAATTTTTATTGCATGTCATTTGGGTAATGTTACAATTCAATCCTTCCAGCTTTGCTTCCCATCTTGCATTTTTCTTTTGGTTGTTATATTTCAGCCTATATACATCTACTCTAAATGCACTGTACCTGTACATTTACGCACATATATTCATTTAAATATAATTTAAAGGACATTTTTTTATAAATTTTCTTCTCATGGATAATCTCGTGTAGTTTATCTTAATGGTTCGGCTTCAACCAATTTCATGTCGTGAAAAAACTTTCAACCAAAAATTGCTTACAGCATATCTTATGCAAATCAGCAGGAAACTTTGTAGATAACACACTAAATACTTTATTTTCTGAAGCAAAAAAAAAAAAAAAACCGTGGGAAAGGAAAAATTGTTTAAATATGAAACACTATAAATTATCTTTGCCGCATTTATTCAGAATTGTGAAATTTTGCTGTTAAAACAGCTTACAACATACTTTTTTTTAAAAAAAGTTTGTTGACTTTTTAAAAACAAGACGTAAAAAAAATTTATCTTGGGGAAAAAAAGAAATACTTGACACTTTAAAGGAACATATTAGCAGCATCAAAACAATGATGGGTTGTTAGCTTTCCTCCCCGCTAAACTGAGGCTTTCTTACTACATGCTGAGCAGCACAAATTAATGTTTTTTACTCTAACGAAAACGTTTTTACTGTGAATTATCACCTAAAGAATTTCTTTGTGCGTGTCCTTCATTGGACGGGATGCGGAATGTTCCAAAGTAACAAAGCTAGGGATTGAAAACTATAAACATTTGTTTGTAAAATCAATGTCATCACAGTCTGCATGTTTAAGGTCCTTTATCTTTGAATGTTTCTTGCAATGGGACAGAATAATATACTGTACTATTGTGGACATACACCATTGCCCTTTGTTGACACCCTAAAAACGTTTTTCTTCGACATGTGCTTCTCTGACACGCTCAATTTACTGTATTAAATTTTCTCCGTAAAATGAACCTTATAGTTTGGGCCCGAGTTTCTCGACATTCGAGAGAATTATTTTTTAAAATCCGTACGGGAGTCAATATCGTAAAATTGCTTCGTAACTTTTTTGTAAATTGGTTTTACTATGCAATGTAATTTTTCGAGACAAACTGTATAATGAGCATAGCTAATTTATCAATTGAAAGGAAATTTCGTTAATTAACTAATTAGCAACTATTTTACAGTCATCTGGCTCGACAAAATTAGAGTATGCAGTTTAAATAAGTCATAACAAAGTTACGACGCGATTTTACGATATCGGCTCCCATTTATGATTTAAAAAATAATTGACATTAAATGCGAAGAAACTCGGGCCCATGCCGTTAATGACCACGAGTAAACACATTTCCTCCTTTGATTAATTCAGACTCGCTTCCTTAAAATTTTCTGTGAATAATTTCCTGGTGTGTTGTTACCGTACATATAAGAATATGTTTCTAGACCATGGAATTATAAATCTGGCTATCCAGTAATTCCTGCCTGAACATAAAAAAATCTATGCACTTTTCTTTGTTTTCCGTAGAAAATTTGGTGCAATGTTAGAAGCGTTTGCTGATATGATATCTTTATCAACGAATTATCATCAGCATTTCGTCTGCAGGTCATAATCTTCAACGCTACCTGCGAACGTTAAACAGCACGTACGCTACAATTCTTAACCCATAATGCAGTGGTGACACCAAGGAGGTGGGGAAAACAGAAGTTATAACCCCCTTGTCCTTGCCCGCCGTGACTAGTTTTAAAGAAAGTTATTAAAAATTTAAAACAAATTTTACAACTAGAATATCCAATGTTTCGTTACGAAAACTGCTAAAATAGCACTATTTCGCACGTTTAAATCCAAAATTTACAATTCCCTGAAAGAACAGAAGCTAAGAAAAGCTCTAACGACGTTTCGCCGACAAAACATTGGGCTGAATCGTTTAAGTTTCTGGGACTTATTTTTTGAATCATATTAGTTGCATGAAATAACTGCAATTTTCTAATGGCATACAGACACATACACACATGTATAAATACATACATACAGTCATGGAAGCACGTGTATTTTATAGCAACACGTTTCACTCGAGCCAGGGACTTGACAGGACGAGCGGTCAGCAACGAAGACATCCTCGTTAGAAGTGAGTTTAAATCGTTGATCAATGACTAACTGAGATTTACAGTTTCGCCCAAGGGGGATCTGGTCGAGCTTAAACATGGGCTGCCGATATTAATTAGGCATAAATGAGAATTTTTGAAAGCAAACTTCGAAAAATTATTGCTGTACATAAACAAATACATGTTCTGTCGTCTTGGTGGCTTATTTATCAACAACCATTTAGGAAAAAAATTGCCTACAAAACTCACATGTTCTTAACTCCCTCTATTTTATGCCTGCGGGGGAGGGGCGGTTGGTGCAGTGGCTAGAGCTCTCGTCTTCCACCAAGGCGATCCGGGTTCTCGGATTTTCATATGTGGGAATCGTGCCAGACGATGCTGCTGGTCGGCGGGATTTCTCGGGGATCTCCCGTTTCCCACACTCCCTCATTCCAGCGCTGCTTCATACTCACATCATGTCACCCCTCACCAGCGTTAAAGACCGAGATGTTGAGCGCTGACCAAAAGCTCATCACATTTATGCCTGAGGCTAAGTTGCAGGAAGTGTAGCGTAAATAGCACTTACAAATGTAAGGATAGTTGCGTATAGTTCTCGCCAAAAAATCGCCTCTGTGTTTGATACTGTTGGGTACGCCTGATTTCGGTTTCACCAATCTTCATCTTTATGTATTTTATGTATTGACGTTTACGTATTTGTGCAAGGTAAAAATTATTAATCATCAAATGATTATACATGAGTGATTATGGACGTAACGCTAAAATGTATCGAGCGACGTTGGTGCAACGATAAAACGTTGGACTCGCAGTCGGGAAGACTCGGATTCGATTCCAGACTCCAGCCGTCTTAATTTACGGTTCTTATTCGTTTACCGAAATCGCTGCAATCGAACGCTGGGATGATTCCTTCACAAATATCGTGGTCAAGCCTTCACTGCGTTCCTCTAAGTTGTGAATCACAGCTTCTAACGATCTCGCAGTCGACGAAACGTAAAGCTCACGTCACTTTAGTGTGAATCAGATAGTACCCCAAGGCCTGTTGCAACACTTTAGGCGACAAATATAACAGAAGAGACTCCGTGTCGATAAGAGGACAGAGTCACGGGCGTAATTAGTTGAGAGAGTCTCGACGCACCGAGCAGGCTAGTATTGTGCCGGTCACGTATTCATTTGTGCGACGTGTTGCGAGATATACGGCACGTGCTGTGCGTCGACTCCGGGGTCGACACTCGACAGCTAAGTCGATAATCTGTGAGCCCCACGTGCAGCTCTCTAACAGAGTTACCGGATAAACAAATAACTTTTGTTCAGGGTATCATATATATTTACTATGGCATTATACATTGTGAAATAAAACCACTTATTTTTGGTTAAATGTATACGGCACAATCTTGTGTCAATGACGTCGTACTCATCTGCAGTTCTGCTCCATGATCGGTGATTGAATGTTTTGAACTCTCGCTTTTCTTGGGATTCTAGCCGCAAATAACAGACGCGAGATGTCGCTGTAGGCTTATTCTGATCGGCACAGTCAAATGAGTTACGTGTCTGCAGAAAAAAACACTGCCAATAACCATGAATAGGGACCGCTGATTTTCGCGAAAAGAATTTTTCCCCACTTTGGTTCAGTGACTTACGTGCACACCTGCAGCTCTGCTTCATAACCAGTGATTGGACATCTCAGCTCTGCCGTGTCTCAGGGTTTTACTGGCAAATCAGAGACTTGTGAAGTTGTAGTAACGTTATTGTGATTGGCGAAGTCAAATGAGAGACGTCACTTCACAAAGACACGGTGCCAATAACCATGCGGTAGAATTGAAGACGTGCACGTAAGGCAATGAAACAAATTGGGGCAAAATTCTTTTCGCGAAAATCAAGGGTCCCTAACCATGAAGCACAACTGCTTATGTTACGCAAGATACTCAAACAAAATGGGGCAAAAATCTTTTCGCCACAAAATTGTGACTCCGCAAACAGCTAGAGACTTGAAAAATTCGCGTTTTCTTTCAGGCACAAGCTGGAATTCCAGCAACTATAAGTTCGTGCTACTTTCGCAACTGGCCGTTAACTTATTTGAAACCTCCTTGAAGTCAATGAGCCAATAGTACATATGTAACTAATTGCGGACCCATTTCACACTGTCAGCGAGCAGCCAACGAACAGCTGTTGTCTGCTTGAATACACAGACATTCTTGAAGGCTAACCTACATGTATGCGAACCCGCGAATTTTTCCGGTCTCTACAAATAGCTCACTCACACAGTGAATTAAGATGATGGGATTAGCCATAATCTGCACCAAGAAAAGGAACTAGCCAAACGTAGTCTATGTTCAGAGCGATTAAGAAAGATCACGGAAAACCGAAGTCACGATGGTCGGAAAGGGATATCGAATATGAAACCTGTGAATTCTTCCGAAAGCGAGAGTACTGTTTTTACCACTCATCGCATCGCTCGGTTACAGAGCGATTAGAAGACGCTGGGATCTCATAATAATCGTAAGCTCACACAAATATACGAAGGTCCGGAATCAATTGTGCCGGAGAGTGTGTTCCCGTGAACATAGGCTAGAGGATCCTAGTCTGTCGCCAAATAATAACGCAAAATGTGTACTTGTCCGCCTCAAATGATGGGTTCCGCATGGTGCTCTAAAGTCTTGAAATGTGCTAGCGGCTGGGATGGAACCTTGATTGTATCGTTCTGGCACAAAAGAGTTCTATGTATTGATGGCCATGACTGTTCCGAGGATTCAATACAACAGCGAGTGAATTACGTGAACAGGCCGAAGGCAATGTTGATTTAATATACGGCTCAAGGATACAGTAGGTGAAGAAAATTAGATCCTAAGCAAGACCCAGCTCTATAACCTTAAACATCCAATAATCAAAGACTTGAAAGAAAAATTCTCGGTGTGTTTTGGAGGCAGGCCAAAATACAAATTATTTACTCTTGTGCCACTTTCGTAATTGGGACGCCTCTTATTGGACACATACCGGAAGCAAGACACCACAGGCCCAATCATAACGACGAAACTATGTGACAGCATGCAGCAAGTGAAGAACTAGTATATGTTTGGGTGTATAAAAGGACCTTGAAGTATCTTTCCAATATTTACCTGCAGTTAACGGTGACCTAAGAATAACAGGTATGGCCAAGATGCTCTTTCAAATATTCAGGGGATTAAAGCTGATGAGCTTGAATTCAGAACCCAACAGAAAATAAAAACGTTGCTAGTCATAAGTCTAGTCCAAGACATAAAGAAGTTTTACCACACATGAAATGTTACATTTAAGCGTGAGCGGAATGGTTAAACCGGCACCTGTAGTATGATCTAGAAGAACTTTACACGGGCGTAACTGAATGAGGGACATATGAGAACATGACGCTTAGACAATTTACTTTTTATTCTCCTGAAATGCAGGTGTTACAGTTCATTTTGCTTGGATGTATATAATGGCTCAGTATGTATTTGGGTGTGTAAGTAAACGCCAAATTAACACACTTTTAGGGTTACATCAAATCAGTTTAGCATATTTAACGCACACAATAACTTTACTTTGTGTCGATCTTGCAACAGATGAAATTTCCGACCTAACAATTACATATATTTGAATGGGTGAGATGAAGCAGGTAAAGATTGGATTGTACTTCAGCCAACTTTCGGAAAAAATGGAAAAACTGTTTCGCTACTAAACTAGAAGTTGAATGGGAAAACTTAAAATTAGACATTGGTTTGTTAGAAGCTAGGAAAATAACTGAAAAACATAATACCTTTTATCTACACAAAGTTAATTGCATTCAAAATTAAAGGAATATTTTCTTTTTTAATCTCAATGAATTAAGAATACTTTGAAGTTCAATAAAACCATAATTTACAGACTTGTTTTCATAACAAAAGTATGTTTAATTACAAGAATAGTATGTTCTATGCTATTATATCTACACTATGCTAATCAGACATTTACAACATTACTGTTGTACAGTCATAATACAACAGACTACGTTAACAAAAAAAAAAAAAAAACACTACTGCAGCGACTCTCGTGCGAAGAGCCAATCATACCATAACGCTGAGCTTAAGAAGGTAATGGTTACACTTTTCAACTTATTTCAAAACACGAAGTCCTATAGCGGTGTTTGGAAACATAGAATATTTTCTTCCTTTGTCTCAGTCAATGAAGCTACATATAAAGTATAATTTGGCTATCTCGGTTTATTTTCAGTAAAATGTGGAATATTTTTCTTTTTTACCTCACAGATTTATTTAAAGTAAAACCAGTCCAGTGGAACTTATGAGAGAGGATTGTATTCGGCAAAGGAATACGAAGTAACAAATTAAACCGAAGGCGTGCTGTGGGCAGACGGCAACCATTAAGGTGAGGCGCCACTGGGACCGGACTGGACGTGACTGGACTGGAGTGGACATGACTTGACTGGACCTGAGTACTGTGAGTATGCACAACAGCCAACAGAACAGAACAGACCGCAGTTGACCTCAGACAAGCGGTAGGAATGGCGCTTTCTAAGGTAGCGTTGCTTGATTTAAGTTTGGAATCTGATTCAGATGATGAGCGGTGGTTACAGTATGTGTTACTGCCAAAAAGGAAAAGAAAATTGCGAAGCCGGTATGTAATACAACGTGAAACCTTTGGGGAATATCATACACTATTGAGGGACTTGACAGAAGAGCAGTTTAAAAACTACTTTCGATTAAGCAAGTCCCAATTCGAGAATCTTCATGATTTAATTGCTACAGACATCAGGAAAAAATCTACAAATTGGCGTAGACCAATTTGTACCAAAGAGAAGCTGGCAGTCTGCTTAAGGTAAGTAATATTGTAGGAATAATTTGGGAAAGGGCTAGTTAGTTATATGTTATGTGGTAACAGAATGGGAAGCTTCATTACTTCAACCCCTTTCCTGACTAAGTATATTTTACACATTTTACAATGAAAATGTTATGCTTTAAAGTGCATTACAGCATGAATATTACAGCGATTTTTGACATAAATGAAAAATATTTTAAAGTGTTTTGAAAAAATAGGACAAACGTTTCTAATTTTGTTAATTAATTTTTCACATAATTGTAGCCCGAGATAGGCAGTTAAGAAGTAAAGAAGTTAATTGAACAAACTTGAGTGACGCACTATTGTTTGTAAGTTATTAAATAAATAATATGTTGCACCTTGAATGTTTCTTCTTAAGCTCGAATGCTAAAATATTACTGATAGTATATAGAGGAAACAAAACAACCTACATATTTTAAACGCACACAGGTTATACCTCACATTTATTTCACACACTGCCCATGTACTCTTTAAGGACACTCGCTAACTGTATGTTGTTAGTGACGCAAGCAAATTGAGATGTTTGTTCCGTTATCTGTTCATACTCTTCAGAGGTGTTTGTGGATGTACATGAAGCTTGATGATTGGGTGCGGCGTATAGGGGCGAACGGTTCTCCATCGTGTCTTCGGCTTCAGATACTACAGAAAATAATTTGCGCTTCACCGCCTTCTGCGAGTCCGGTGCTAGTTCCTTACTTGCAGCATACATAGAATCAAAGAAAAGTTTTAACCCATCTGAAGGCTGGAGAATGTCACGGCGCAAAGCATCTCTTTCTTTACTACGTTCTTCCCTAGATTTTGCATGCCTTTCAAGAAAATTGAGGGTTGGATCACATGTTTTACGTTTTCTTTTTATTGTGTTGACTTACCGCAGGTGGTTCAGACATTTCTTCCGCGCAATTTTGCAACTCAGCTTTCTTGAGAACATAATTTGTTAAATTTTCGCTGTTATCTGCAACGTCAGATCCCTTTGCTTCCCTACATTCGTTAGTGTGTCTGGGCCTATCTTTCATGTACAGTTTAAGAAAATCCATCTGTTCAGCGTATTTCCATGTCTTGATTGTAACGGCTGGGTCTCCACTTCTGGTACTTGCTTTCAAGCGCTTCACACTACTCCTGTATGCATCTCGTAGCTTTATCCACATTGCTTTTGTCTCATCACCTGTAACAAAATTATAAATTCTTGTACACTACAGCAACAGCCCTTCCTTCCAACACAAATCTCTAAACTTTATGGTTTCCAGTATGTATACCGCCGTTATAAGTTTTTGTAATAGAATAAATGGAACTTATTATATTTATAAATTTGTTTCAGGTTCCTAGCTACTTGGAGCTCCTTTACATCACTGGAATATAGCTATCGGCTCGGACACCGGAGTGTCTCACGCACGGAACAATTGAAAGTTGCAGCTGAAGACTTCAAGACAAGATGGAATTATGATCACTGCTTCGGTGCTTTAGATGGTAAGCACATTGAAATTAAAGCACCTCCCAAAACAATCTCAGCTTATTTTAAATACAAGAAAACATTTTCTACAGTGTTATTGGCATTAGTGGATGCAAAGTACAGATTTACCATGGTCGACATTGGTGCGAAAGGACGTTTCAGTGACGGTGGTGTATTTTCAAGCAGTTTCATTGGAGAACGTTTACGAGAAGGGTGTAATTTACCTCCTGACGAAGTTTTATATGAAGGAGGCATAAAAATGCCTTATGTTGCTGTTGCAGATGTGGCTTTTCCTCTGTTGAAACACGTTATGCGTCCATACCCAGGAAAAAACTTAAGCAGAGAACGATCAATTTATTATTACAGGCTTTCACGTGCACGACGAGTGGT
>PNEQ01065216.1:5572-33594 GCA_003012365.1 Medauroidea extradentata
ATATATATATATATATATATATATATATATATATATATATATATATATATATATATATATATATATATATATAAGTTATATATTAAAAAATAGCAGATAAGTTAATATTCATTTACGAATACTCTCTGTCCATTAGGTTAATAGTTTTGTATCTGAGGTTATATATTAATTTATTGTATTTAAATTTTTGTTTACAGAATAATAATATACTATTGCACAATATTGTGTGAATGATTTTGGACACACATACACACACAAACGCACACGCCTACCTACGTTAAATGTCTAAAACTATAGTGGGCTACTTGCATGAATATTAAAATTCATTGAAAGCAAATCCACATTAAAGTACAAGGAAAAATACGAATATAATATAAACAAATTTTTGTTAAAAGTGTTTCGTGTAGTTATACGACACATATAACAGATAAAAAAAACAACTATCGCCGCGGTGCTGACTGAACAGGTTCTACGTCATCAGCCTGTACCGAGCCTTAATACTCTGGTGGCCATCCTATCAGTGAAGAAAGAAATAAAGCAATTTCGAGCAGGGTTAGCACTTGACCACCATGGAACACCGGCACTGCGTGCCGCTCATGCGTGTATGAAAGCAGGTTGGATTTCCATACAGGCCAACGCAAGAACAAGGTAGAAGAGTATATGTTCTCAATAGGTAGCGACTGTTTACATCTTAATGGCCTGCTCCTCGATTTTTTCACGGCTTGTGTTTGCTGGGTCATGAAATAGACTTGAAACACCCTTACATTATTTTTAAATGACAACGTGTATTGGAAAACCTACAATACGTTTTATATGACTTCAGTTCGAACAGTGTCCATTACTACTTTCCTACTTATTATATAACATACAAAACAAATCTTACTAAGCTGTGAGAAATGACTGTAATCATGGGATGAACAAACCTGTTTATTATTTTTAAAATTATGTATTTATTTGTTTAAACGTGTTTCAACTTTTCTGCTTTCAAAGCAATTTTCACCAATGTTTTGTTAAGTACCTAGTGTATTATGGCGTTATGTGTAAAACATATACATTAAGTGGATACATGACACGATATTTAATAATTTAATCACTAAAATATTATTTACGTCACGCCAACCACAAACATTATTAATGACCCGGCGTACTACTGTAAACAATTTCTTTGTTAGTTTTTTTTACAAGACATCAGACTTCTAACGTGATTTCAACTAGAATAAATACATAAATGCCGTACGCATTTGCCCAAAATAACATTTAAAATAAATAAGCCGTACGTCCTAACTAAATATTGCTTCTGACCCACCAAGTGCCAACTAGTGTACTGGCTGATGACGTCCCAGCGGCAGCCATGTTGTGACGAACTATGTTCGCGGGCGTTTCAAATGCAAGGTTTTCTAATGGCTGTAATTACCTTAGATCACCTCCAAATTTAAAAATTTCTCTTCTCATGGGCTATTTTTTCCCATTCTGATTACGCGTATGTTATCAGTGAAATTTATGAGAAAGGCCCCTTTATCGCTAATACTATGTATCTTTTACTGGTATGCTCATGTCTGTTTTGCCTACGAACAAGTAAAGAGATTTTTAAAATAAATTTATAAATAATGTCGGTTGCTTCAAGTGAGCTTCAAATAAGAGGGCGATGGACGTAAAATTAATTAACTTTAGCGTCAATTGAAATATTCAAGTTACCGGAAGTCAATCAAGAAAATCTTTTAAATAGCGATTCTAGGCAACAATTTTTGCTAAGTTTACGAGTACACAGGAATGTAAACATGATCTCCTGCGCCGAAGTGAAATGTAAGAAATTTTGGCGTCATAAACAGAGCTCTGTGTATAAATACGTTCTTTAGTAGGAAATTTTTTCACAGCGTTCCCGACAATTATTCTATAAAACTCCAAGTTTTATTATATTATTGTGTTGGCTTATAAAAACCTACCGATTTAAATTTTTTTTTTTTAAAGCTCCCACAGCGTAGTAATTACATTCGTATAATTTCTCATTTGCACAATACAGCGAGGCTTTTAATGTCTCTAGTGATTTGGCAAGTACTCAAGAACTAAGCAACTACTGCCAGAGTGATGTAGCGGCTTATAAACGTTTTCCTGTATGCAGCTGCAGGTCTTCGTGAGAGTTGATCGTAGCTGAAGCTGAACGACTGATTACTTGTCACGACCGTGATGCGAAACGAGCAACTGAGCAGATTTCTCCTAGCAACGTGCTACCGCTGACTCTCTGACAGTTTCTGTGAGCATGTTCAAGTGCTATACCTACCAAGTGATCACGGAGTTTGTGGTTGACATTCCATACCGTACGAAAGCAACAATGACATTGTTTAGCTTAGAATTGTTGGATTGCTTACTGACTTAGGAAGTTAGTCTTGAACAATTTTGTCCTCCCTATGTTACTTAGAAGTTTTTGTACTTTTTTTCCAAAGCTTCTCTAAACGAAAAAAATAATTAGGAGCTGTTCCCTGCTAAATAATTTTGTGGTAACCACAAATTTATGTCTTTGTTTAGTGGTCACAACAAAATGTTTTTGTGGTGAGCACAAAAAATATTTTGCAGGATAAATACCTAAAAATTGTTTTGTAGCTGCCCCAAAATATTATTTCCTGTGTACGGTGATTCTAATGCATTTAATATTCATATAAAACATGGTTCGCTTTTCAGTGCAGGTATTACTCAGTTATGCTGGTAATTAAATCCAATTGTCCGGGGATTATGGATAACGATCACTATTTTTACGCAAACTTCTAAAAGATGTTTAAGTTTTTAATGACTGCTCAGTGGTGGAAAATATTAATGTATGTTACTCAGTTATGAAGATTTATTTTAGCTTATAAAATACTGCACTACACTGCGCAATTCTACTAGGCATTCATTGGTAGCATTGTCATTTCATGATGCAATAAAAGAAGCAAGGAGCACGTGCATGATACTTTTTATGTAGTCATCCATTCATTCCTTAATATTGACTGCGGAAAAAAAAACATTTTCGCTATTTTTCGGTAGTGAGAAAATAAGCTGCAGAGAGATAAGTGAAGGAACTCAGGTGGCTATACACCCTCATGCTCACGCACATTGAGGGAAACGCGTCGTTTGCCCAAAAGTGTCGTTTACCCTACATTCGTTTGCCCTAAAGGTGTTTGCCCTAAAGTCATTTGCCCTAAAGGCGTTTTTCCAGAAAGTATTTTTTGGTCCGTCGTTTGCCCTAAAGGCGTGTGCCCTGAAGGCGTTTGTCCTAAAAGTTAGTCTTCTATAGAAAATCACTTGAATCCAAGTCTACAGGTGTTTATCCTAACGTAGTTTGCCTTCAAAGCATTTGCCCTAAAGTCGTTTGCCATACACTTTAAAGCAAACGCCGTTAGGGCAAACGACGTGTACCCAGATTGAGAAGTTTTTTTAAATTCAGTTCTGTCTGCAGAAGTTCTGCAAAATGTTTGGCGTACTGGGCAGGGAGTCACCTCAATGAGACAATCATTCTAACTGAAATCTGTACGCATCCCGATTTTCGCTTGAACAATTGCGAAGTGGGTAAAAGCCGACTGAGGAATCACCCCAGATTGTGCCCGAAGTAAGGATAAAAGGAGCAGACGATGAGCGCCACTCGACGTGAAGTTGGTCGGGATTGAAGGGACGAGCCAGAATGATGTCGGAGCCTGCCGACGGCGTGACGAAGCACACTTGGTCATACACACACGCCGTGTAGACACGCAGGTGTTTGGCGGCCAGCACGAGGTGTTGATCACGAGCCCCCACACTGGGTGCCACCTCTACATCACACCCTCATCCTCTTCCTGCTCAACCCCTTCTAGGACCATCATCAGCGGTCCTCGGACGTAAACAGCGCGCCACGTCTTCAGCCGTGGAATTGCTGTTTACGCGCACGTGGTAATCAACACCTCCCAACTTCATTACCAACTCTGCCGTCACCCGCAGACTTTGAATCGTATTTTCTCAGCGTGTGATCGTCCATGACTTCTCCTGTCTATTTTTTTCTTTCCACGCCCCGTGTATTAACAGAGATATTCACATCCATGGACAGCTATATGCCCGCGGTAAGTTTATCTTGCGGTGTATGGGATTTACGTGCAATGCTCGGAGACCCCTAGTCGCGAATCAGGATTCTTGTTGGCATCACCGGGGTCATTGTTCGAGCTGCAGTTCTCAGAGTGCTGGTGTCGGTAGGGTAGATATTGTTGTAGAAACTTTTCGATATTTGTCGTTTTGATAGTGACGTGACTCGATGCTCGAACTCTCAGTTCTTTGTTGGTTACCACGTGACACTACGGACGACACACGAAGATCAAACTGTTGTAACAGGTCAGCTTGTTTGAGAAATGTAAGAAGATTGACGGGAGGTATGGGAAGGCACAAAATTTCGCAGGCGAATAAAATGTATCACTAAGGCATTCGTTCACATTGTATCGTGGAATTGGGCGTTGAACTACGTCCTATGTAAAGATATGTGTGGCCTAGTTTCTTTTGGTCCACAAATTTGCCTTGTGGACTTCGATGTAAATTTAGTAGTATGTTTCCAATTATTTATACCAGCTAAATTAGTAAGAACCCATTAGATTCTTAGGTAAGTTCCAAAATACGCAGATACGTTGGTTGTGCTTCTTAAAGCATTAAAGTAGCTTAGAGTAGGAACAAGAAATTAATTGCTAAAGGTTGTGATCACAATTTCTGTTTATGCATTTGCACTCAGACAAAATAATGTCTTTTTTTTTACATACCACCGTCGAAAATATACTATTACAGTTATATAATTTTAAATTGTGTTATGTGCATGCGAAGAGATACAATATCATAACGTAGAAGATTTGTACGAAACTATTTCAAGTTAATATATAGGCCTACATTCTTATTATAATAATACCAAAGTGAAACAGTCGCGTCATATTGCAAATATCCGATATATACATACTTGTATTTTAATATATATATATTTTTTTGTTCTGTAATACTATGAGAAAATTATCACTGTCTGGTGTTCCAAGGTATCTTACGTTAAATGTTTCAACATCTTCTTGACTTTAAATTTAAAAATCACTAAATAAATAAGCGAACCATTATAAATCATGAAAGCTGTTAAAAACCACTGCAGTAGTAACTACTTAAGTGGAAGTTAAGGAAAAACCAACGAAATATCTACTTCCGTAAGAAAAAGCGTTCAATAAAACAGAATAATATAAACAGCAAATTTACATTCTGGTAACGTTAGGACAATTTTTAAGTGTTTGATATACCTAACTTTCGTTTTATTGCGCAGCGTAAACAAGCTATAACGCCATAATAGGTTTGTATAGCGTATAGGATGTAAACAAATAAATAACGAGAACTGCAATTTATTTAAATGGCATTACCAATATCAATGCGTATGTGCTGGAGAAAGAGTTCTAGAAGTAATTCTAGCCAAAATTAAATTTCCTGTTTTTTAAAAGTGTACATCTATAAGCATTGATTTATTTAATACTGCACACCAAGACACAATTTTCCATCGACTCAGCGAAAAAGGAAAGCAATGCGTGAGTTTTTGTAGTAGAAGTGCGTCGAGAGAAGCTAGAGAGACTTCCAAAATATTTCCATAAAATAATTGTCTATCTCACCTTTCCATTTTCACCTTGAATTTTTATCCTCCCGTGTCACCTTTTATTTTCGTTTCCCTTGTTTCTTGGTTTTCAATCTTCTCAGGAGAGGAAATATTCTCGCCCTCCTACAGGCCTCCGCGAGAAATATTCTCTTGTCCTGCCGTATTATTTCTGTCGCATTGTTTCACTGCGGCTTCTTGGCATTTTGCTCGTCTGAAAACAAACACAGACTTGGGTTGAGGCCAGACGTGAAGTCTAGTTAAAATGTTTCGAATAATATATATACGGCATGTGTGTATATATATATATATATATATATATATATATATATATATATATATATATATATATATATACATATAGACATGCAAAATTCGCGTTACTTTCTGACAGCTGACTAGACTCCAAGTGGCTATAGGCTTGTTCGACGTCTCCCGCTGGCCTTTACTGTGGTGACTTGCCGCGGAGAATGATTACACGGTAGAGAGGCCATCTCCGTAAAGACGTAACATACGTAAATGACAACAAATAAAAGTTCGTGGCCAATTTAATCGCTGATTATGCTCTGCTATGTACAGGCCAGTGAAATTTTGCCTGCTACCAAATGATAACGCGAACTTTGCATGTCCCTCTCTATACATATATGCATACTACATGTAGGTCTATTTACTCGGTGCTGGTGGATGATTGTAAATATATTTGATAATAACAATCTAAAATTTTTGATAGTAAATATATAATAATAAAGTTCACCCTAAGTTAATTTTGCAGGACATGTGTGGCAATAAAGATGAGAAGTAAGTTCTCGAATAAGCTTCAACATTGCAGATAGGCCTGCAACTAATAGTCCTTTTGTAAGAACTGTTTAGTGATCTACGAATCCAGACGCTCATGAAAGATTCGCGTGTTAATTAGGTCACAAGGTAGAATTGAAATAACTATAGGGTCGGGACACTTTCACAACTGGTTCTGGACTAATGTGACACGTTTTAAACGGCGGCGCTGAGGATATAACACAGAAGCAGCTAAGTGCAGGCTCAATCATGTGGTATTACTAGAGACCTGAAAAATTCGCGTTTTCGTTTGGCCACATGCTAGAGTTCCAACTGTATGTTTGTGTCACTTTCGCAATTAGTCTATGACTTATTTGACATCTCCTGGAAGTCTCTGAGCCATTAATAAAAAATCAACTAATAAGGACCTATAACACTTTAACAGCAAGCCGCTAATGACTGTATGCCGTCTGCTACAGTTCTTAAATATACTTCCAGACTAGCCTACAGGTGAAATTCGGATTTTTTTTTTTTCATTTCGGAATCGAATTTGATGATGCCATTGTATTAAGGTTTTCTTGGGCAACCTCCGTTTCCCCCTTATCGTCATTCCGGTGTTGCTCATTATTCGCCTATCCCACTACATCACCGCCGATAACTACGTATTTTATTTTTAAGTTGCAAGACGATAAACATTTGTTTTTATTAACATATTTTAATTTGCTTGATGCGTACTTTAATTTTTTGAAATAATTAGTTTGAACCAAGCTTCTTAGCACATTTTATTTTACGGGAACTACAAAAAGTTAAGTACTGAAATTAATGTTTTTCTTTCTTACATATTTAAAGAGCTGGATACTATCAATGACTTGAGCAATTTGAAATCGACATTAAAATAATATTTTCTGGAGAGATTGCGATATAATCATAAAATAGTTTTGTCACATGGTAAAATTTTCGTTGCAAAACGTAGTTTCACTGTAGGCGGCTAAAGATAGTTAATATCAGTAATTTAAGTAGCTCAGGATAATAAGTAAAACTTTCCATTATTTTCTTCTTTGGTTGTGACATGACATGCTAAAACACGTGATCTCCGTGGGTGTTCTGAAAGAGAGCGTAAACTTCTAAAATTCTCACGAACACCTCATGAATGGAGTTGCGGATACCAGTTAGGTTGTCAGGACATGTCAATCAAAACATCTCAGTGACGACTGTACTGAGCACTTTGGTCAGTTAAAGTAGACTATTTGTTTCATGCACCATTGCCCTGGAGAGCTGACCAAACAATCACTTCATTCACTCGTTCATTACATTCACACCGAGCGAGGTGGCGCAACGATAACGCCTTGGATTCGCATTCCTGAAGACCCGGGTTGGATCCCCGGCTCCATCCATCCTGATTTCGGTTTTACATGATTTTTCTAAATCGCTTCAGGCAAGTGCTGGGATGGTTCCTAAACAAAGATAATGGCCGACTCCTCTCCCAGCTCATGTCATTGTGTGTAATTGTGAGTCATCGTCTTTAATGACTTAGATGTCGACGAGATAACACTTACCTTACTACATTGAGTATAGGCGCTTTTGCACAGATCTTCTCTTAGTCACTAATACATTTAAAAACTTTGCCAACCTGTCGTCATAAAGTAGCTTACCATAAGAAAAACTAGCTAAACAATTGTTAAACGTGAATGTTATGTTTCGAGTTCAATTTACAATTTATTTAATTTTAATCTTTTTACCGAGTATTTTATGTGAATCGTGATCAGTTTTGGCATCGTGTAACTGTACCTTTTTAAGTGCAGGAAGATTCCATTCAGGGCGCTGCTTTTATATTGAGCGGTGCTAGCCAGTTTTAATGATATCGCTTTATTTCAAAAACAATTTTCTGAATTGAGAAGATAAGAACACTGCTAGGAATTGGAGGAATAGTTGATTATATGAGGTTTTCAAGTATTTTTTGGAGTGAAAATCCTTAAGCTTTCAGGGTATTCAAGGAAACGCCTTATATTGTTCAATAACAATGTGGGCCTCGCCAAGATGTGCAAAATGTAAGTTGTGGCATAAATGTGAATTCGAAAGACATTGAAGCCCGCCTAATTCAATTTATAGATACCGTAAAAATTCACGGGTTCACTGACCTGTAGGCTACCAAGAATATCTGTGTACTCAAGCAGAGAACAGCTGTTCATTGGCTGCTCGCTCACACAGTGATGCCACTCGATTGGACCTGAATTTAGTTGCTTCTTTATTATTGCTATTTTTATTGATGATTATTTAACATGAGAGAGAGAGAGAGAGAGAGAGAGTGTGTGTGTGTGTGTGTGTGTTGGTGTGTGTAGTTTCGATCTGGTATGAACTAGCTCTGCATGTGTGTGTGTGTGAGGGGAGGGGAAGGTATAATAAAATTCTGTATGGATGAGCTAAGATAGGTACAGGACAGAAGATATTAATTATACTTAGAAAGTATTACCTTTGAATATTAGTTTAGGTCATCCAAGTATTGTTTTAAACTTATATATGTATGGTATGGTGTATATACTAGTATATTTACTAAAATGTTAGATTTAATTAATAAAATTGGTTTCTTTTATAATTAATGCTATAAAATTTTAGCATGGTATGAATAATTAGATATTATCCGAGTATTTATGAAAGATATTGTCACTCGTGATGGTGACATTAGGAGATAATGTTGATGTGCACGACCAAAAATTATTTGTGTAAAAAAAGCAAGAACAAAGAGACGGAAGTTTGGTTATTTGAATCCTCGCTTGAGCCCAAACACAAAATGCGAATATTTTACGTCTCTTATCAGGTTAACATACTCTCACCAAGACTACGGGACGTGAGCCAGAGTCCACCTCCAGAAAGAGGCCTGAGGAGTGGCTAGAAACCAACTTAGAGCTAGTGTCACTAATCATGATGAATTTTTCTCAATTTCTTCCTGATTCAAAATTTGGTAAGATTTAATTGCAAATATTTCAATAGGAACAAAGCCAATAGCTTTACCTTTCATTGCGCGCATTGGATTCGAAATTTTGAAGCATAATTATAATATAATTACGCTAATTTAAAAATTTAGATAGTAATTATTTGTCAACAAGTAATCAAGTGTAAATAACTCTTAGTAGTGTATCCATAGCGTTTTCTCTATGTCACAGCCTTCGGTAAATTGTTTGATTACGTAGCTTAAACTGCTAAACAAAGAAGTTTTATGCTTGGAAAGGCTAATTTATGTTACACTATTCATTTTTTTTTTCAGATTTTTTTGTCTATACGTGAGTTGTAATATTTGATGTATTGTTACTTGGTTCCAACAAATTTAGTTGAATGTAATAATTTATTACTTCGTCGTAGTTCAGGTTTGTACTCGGAACACGTTCGGTTTCAAAACCTCGATTGGAGTGAGCTTTGCGCATCAACTAGGAAGAAGTACGTATGACATCTGAGAGAATATAAGAAGGTTTTTGGAAGAAATGTTTTTGGAACTGTTGATTCTGTGAGGCTGATGAGAATTCCCAGTTTTGGACCTTTAAGCTAGCTGGAAATTGCCGTTATTGATCGTTTTGATGTTCTCGAGTGCCTGAAGTATAGAAATGAGTATCTATTCAGCAGTGATGGATTTTTTGTAAATAATTACACAAGTTCACGTAAATAACACATCTTTATACAATACTCCACGTTATGTTGTACACCAAGAATAAACAGTTTGAAGAAAACCATAGACTAATTATACTAAACACGGCAAACACAGTCATAGTTACCTGGTTATAACAATACAAAGATAATATGTTTGATCACACTTCCGACACTCCCCCTTGAGCAAACATTATTATTTTTTTTATCCCTAGGAAATTGACTCATGTACGTTTCAACAAGCCAAACAATGTGACAAATTTTTCATGGTTTACCTTAGTTAAGGGTTTAGTCAACAGATCCGACAACATTTCTTCAGTTGGCTTGTGTTTGATAATAACTGTCTTGTTTTCAACACGTGACCTCAAAAAATGATGTTTAATGTCTATATGCTTAGAACGCTGGCTGGTAACATTATTTTTTGCAAGGTGTAAGGCACCAAGGTTATCACAAAAAATTGTGGTTGGATCACAAGGGGTCTGCGGATCAATTTCTTTGATGAGTGACCTTAACCATAGGGTTTCTTGTACAGTAAAGGACAAAGCAATATATTCTGACTCTACTGTTGACAGAGCTACTGTAGTTTGTTTCTTGCTGTACCAAGAATTTAACCCCCCTCCCCCAATCAGCTTGAAACAACTCCCTGTAATTGAACGCCTGTTATTGGTTTCGTTACCCCAATCTGCATCACTGTAACATTCTAATTGTTTATTTCCAACCTTAGAGAACTGTAATTTCTGGTTTACACTACCTTTCAAATACCTAAAGATTCGTTTCACTGCCAACCAATGTTTAATCTTGGGATGTTTGTTGAATCTACTTACGGTGCTGACTGCAAAACAAATGCCAGGTCTACTTATTTGGCTCAGGTACAGTAGACTACCGACAGCTTCTTGATAGGGAACATCTGGTGTAAGGTCTTCATCCTCCGGCAGTGGCTGTAGGTTCACTCCAGGCACCATTGCAGTGAAAACTGGCTTGCATTCATCCATGTGGAACCTCTTGAACATCCTCTCAATGTGTGCAGACTGGTTGATGGAGACAGTACCATTTCCTATATCTTGATCAATGCACATTCCTAAACAGTGACTAACCTTCCCAAGATCCTTGATTTGAAATTTGGACCCTAAATCCCTCTTCACCATGCAGCTCAGTTCGTCTTTATTGGCAAAAATCAGCAGGTCATCGACGTAGACTGTAATAATGATTTTATCATCACCACTTCTTTTGAAATATATGCAGGGGTCAGCACTCGACTGTGTCAAGTTTAGTTCGATAAGGACTTCGTGTAGCCGTTTGTTCCAACAACGGCCACTTTGATTGAGTCCATATATAGCCTTCTTGAGTCTCCAAACACATTTGCCATTCTGATCTTCTGACTTTGGTTCAGGAGGTGGAATGACGTAGATTTCTTCATCCAGGCTTCCATGCAGATATGCCATAGTGACATCAATGTGTGTGATATGCAAATCATCTTTCACTGCTAGAGCAAACAAATATTGTAATGATGAATATTTTATGACAGGTGAAAAGGTCTCTTGGTAATCTATGCCTTCGGTTTGTGCATATCCTTTGACGACCAATCTTGCTTTGTACCTCTCAGAGTTATCCTCAGCCCTTTTTATTTTAAAGACCCATTTTGCGTGTAGTGGTTTCTTGTAGGGTGGAAGTTCTGACCATTCAAACGTCTCATTCATCTCCAATACATTCATTTCTGCTTTTTGCGAACGCTCTTCATTCATATGGTCATTCTGGAGACTTATTTCTTTTTCTGCTGAAAGGTTTGTGGCAGGTGTTGAAGCATCTCGTTTTTCAAAAAACACTACATCTATGCTGACAATCACCTTACCGTTTGCAGGATCAATGAGACGATATCCTTTAACATTATCGGGATAACCAACGAAAATAAGTTCCTTTGATTTTGGATCCCACTTTTTGTGTGTCTCGTCTGGTACCTGTGCCATTGCTCGACAGCAAAAAATTTTAAGGTTACCAAGATCAGGCTTTGACCCCTTCCAGGCTTCATATGGTGTCCGGCCCTTGACAGCTTTGGTTGGGGAACGGTTGTTAAGGTAAACAGCAGTGGTAACTGCTTCTGCCCAGAACCCCTTTGGTAAATTAGCATCCATCATCATGCTCCTTGCTTTCTCTACAATAGACCTATTGGCACGCTCAGCGACCCCATTCTGCTGTGGCGTATACCTCACAGTTTGTTGGTGTTGGATGCCGAGCTTGGTCAGCTGCCTATTCAGGTAGCTATTGGTTTACTCTCCACCACCATCAGAGCGAAGAACTTTTACTTTCTTTCCCGTCTGCCGTTCAGCCATTGCAATGAATTCCAAAATTAAATCCGGTACTTCATTTTTTTTGTTTTACGCAGTATATGTGTGTATATCTCGACATATCATCTATTGATGTCAGAAAATACCTGTTGCCGCCAAGTGAGGACTCCTCCATTGATACACACAGGTGGGAATGTACAAGCTCAAGTAATTCCTCTGCTCTTTTCTGGCTTGGCTTGAAGCTAAATCTTGAGTGTTTCCCTAGTAAGTACACTTTACATTGTTCAGGAAATTCTGTGACATGTTCCATTCCTTCTGCCATTAATTTTAAGTGGATCATTCTTGTCTGGCTGAGGTGACCCAGTCTACGATGCCATAAGTATTTTTCCTCTCCTGCATAGAACACTGGCATGACAGGACTTTCATTAACAATAGCACTTGTGTTCAACCTGTAAATGCTATTACTTTGTGAGGCAGTAGCAATAACCTCACCATTACTGTTAATTATCTCACCTGTAGTGAACAACACTGTGTGACCTTTATTGGTTATTTGACTCACTGACAAAAGGTTAGCATAAAGTCCTGGTATGTAATGAACGTCATATGCAGTTACATTTTTTACTTCATCATCTACAACTACACCAACATCAACATTCCCATCGCAAGATGATGTCAGCTGAGAATTATTGGCAATTGTTATTTTGAGGTTAGTATCAGGTGAAATACTTCTCAAATAAGATTCACTGGTACACAAATGGGCAGATGAACATGAGTCTAGATACCAAGGCTCTACATCTTGTGTGCTGGTAGAAGAAGGAAAACAGGCTAGAAGTGCATTACCTTCTTTAGAATTTCTGGCTTGATTAGTTTTGTCGCGGCTGGGGCATTTATTGACAACATGACCAAGTCTATTACATGCAAATCACCTGACTTGCTTCTTATCCCTATAGGCCTTAAATGCACTTCTTGAATACAAAGCAAACTCTTCACGAGCTTTGACATTTGTAGGTAACCTAACATCCTGAAGTAACTTAACGTTAATCGAGTCGCCTGTGGTTGGTATACCTGAACTTTCCAAACCCATGATCATAGGTTTATAGGTATCTGGGAGACCAGCTAGAAGCAAGGCACCAATCCATTCTTCCCCTACTTTAAAGCCAATCTTTTTTAGGCGCTGAGAGGTAGAAATAATGCTGTTTACATACTCTTCAACAGACTTACAATTTACCAACTGTGTCGTAATTAACTGTCTTAACAGTCCTACCTTTCTTGTCAATCCTGAGTCTTCAAATGCCTTCTGAAGATTTTCCCATGCTTCCTTGGCAGACATAGTGGTCTCGATGTGTGGATATACTACCGGATCAACAAATAAGATGATTTTTGCTCTGGCTTTGCGATCCTTGTCGGATGCGGTGTCCGCCTTCGGTGTCCCTTTGACAACGTCCCACAGTCCTTCGCACTCCAAATAAGATTTACATGCAAATTTCCAAGAGGAGAAATTTTCCCTGCCTTTTAACCTCTCTATAGAAGGAAGACCGAAAGACGCCATGATACACGAACACGTACTTTTTATAACATTTAACTCTTAACAGATCCACACGAACATCGCGTGAATATTAAACAAAAAATTAACTTGATTTGCATCCTGTGCCCATAACCTGATGGATTTTTTGTAAATAAGTACACAAGTTCACATAAATAACACATATTTATACAATACTCCAAGTTATGTTGTACGTAAAGAATAAACAGATTGAAGAAAACCATAGACTAATTATACTAAACATGGCAAACACAGTCATAGTTACCTGGTTATAACAATACAAAGATAATATGTTTGATCACACTTCCAACAAGCAGGAGAGCAGTCCGTCAATGAAGTACAAGAGAGGACGGAATTAGCCAGGGTCCACGACGGCGACTGCTGGAACTTCACTGCTCAGCTGTCGAACTGCAAATTCTAAGAAGTGAGTTAGTATTCATTCTGATTACAGTATCTGGACTTGTAGGAATTGCGCTCAAGTCATATTATCATCTATAGTAACATTCCTAGATAAATTCAATTTTTTTTAACACTACTCGGATTAATAACAGAAATTTGTTGGAACCATAATTAGTTTATATTGTTACTGTTAATAAAATATTCCGAAGCACGTCAATATTCATTTACTTCGCAAAAAGACAACAAAAAGAAAAATAGCTGGAAATGTTCATTGGTTCCCCGCCCACTGAGTTAGCCACATTTAATACTTAATAATTATCGAATTGGTTACGTCAAATTCGTGACGAAGTGTAATGGTCTGTGGAACTAAAGTATAGAATGAAGCAAACCTACATATTGGTATCCAACGCACCTATACTTAGCATTCCATGTAGATTATACAATACATTACAGTAGGCCCTACCAATTTGCTCAAATAATACACATTCTACCAAAACACACAATGTATCTATAATTCACTACACGAAAATTGGTGATTTTAATAAAATTGACGAGATAGTCTCGTGAGGATGTTTAAGTGGGGCAGAAACCGTAATTTTATATTTGTAATAAATTGTGTCACTATTTGCATGGCAGCACAAAATGCAAATTTTGACTTTGACGCACAGGTATGAGAAAAATATACGTGCTAAAATTGTTACGCAAGACGAAACTGTACTCAAAAGTACCGACCAAAAACTAACAATATTTCATAAAAATATAAAATTATGGTTTTGTCTCAATTGAAGAGCCTCAAAGAGCGGGAGTGTTGGTAAGGAGACGTGTCGTAGCGGCTGGCCGGCACACACCGACATGCTGGGTAAGGTCGCATCTGGCCGTGACAGGGCTTGTAATAGGTGCCTGAGAGCAGGTAGATGTGGCACCGCAGGATACTTACTTGACGTGAGTTGTCCAGGTGGACCGGCCAGCTCCCCGGGCCTCGCTATGAATAACATTGACCCCGGGGGGTCAACGCGTCAACCAGCCACGGGCAACCCCTCCGCCCACTGCCCCCTTTCCCATACCTTTACACTGTGTTCTTGTGCCGTCGTCCACCGCCATGTACGAGCTCCTTTCACACTGCACTGCACATATGCTCCATCGTCCAAAGACTGCTTTCATAACTATGTTACCAAATATTCAGTTCTCTGGAGTGAGTGAAGAGATTTTAGTCAGCTCTGGTGAAGGGTAACATTACACGAGTATGGAACAACGCCGGAACAGGAGATCCCCGAGTAAATCCTCCTACCTGCGGAATTGTACGGCACGATTCCCACATGCGAAAATCCGGGGACCGACCGCACCGGGAATCAAACCCGGATCGACTTGATGAGAGGCAAGTGCTCCAGCCACTACGTCAACTGTGGCCCCTCAATTCACCGGAACTGAGATATTAAGGTTCAAAGTTTACTGTGTGTATCTCAACCTTGAACAAACCAATTTTTCTGGGGATGTAATTTATTTTTTAATTGTTATATTTGATTTAATACTTGTTCTTTTTCTAGGACATATTTTAAACATTCTCCTTGTACTTAGTATAATTACCTGAAAATTAATTATTTTGTGGGTACGTTCATTCTTGCATAACTCCGTCCAAATAACAAGCGAATGTCTGTAAAGTGTGTCCACTTTAAAAATACACATATATTAAACTAAAAAGTAATCATTGAAAATAAATTCTACATGCAGAAGAGTAGGTACCCTTTCATGAAAATTCCAGTATCATACACAATAATAATTATGAAAAATATGTAAAAAAAAATCACTCAAATCCCACAATATCCATTCAAATTCACATAAGGAAAAAACAAACTCAACAGAATAAAAACGAACACAGAACACTTACACCGGAAATATTTAAGGAAACAACTGTTGTATTTAGGCGAAGGAATTATTTTTTTGCAAATAACTGCATAAAATATTTCACAAACAATACCAATCGCGTTTCATATAATCAAGATCCATAACTTTGCAGTTAATTCTGACTGACGCATCCCAACCGTGAAGAACGTTTGTAGCTTCCCTTAATTTGCGTACAAAAATTACTCCGTCAGTATATGAGTACGTTTGATACCTGCTGCGTGAGTACCACGACTTGTGTAACATTATTAGCTTGTTCAATTTGCCTAGTCTTCACCGTATTCGTGCGAAACTATACGTGACATTTCTGCCGTAGTGCTACAGAGCCCAGCACCTAGGCAATAACTACTTACATGGTTGTATCATATTTAGCTGTGCGTTTTCTGTATACGACGAGTACCACGACTTGTGTAACATTATTAGCTTGTTCAATTTGCCTAGTCTTCACCGTATTCGTGCGAAACTATACGTGACATTTCTGACGTAGTGCTACAGAGCCCAGCACCTAGGCAATAACTACTTACATGGTTGTATCATATTTAGCTGTGCGTTTTCTGTATACGACGGTGTGTGATATTTTGACACTCACTTTAAATGACTTGTATGCACCACGTTTTAATAACCTTACAGTATTCGACTAAACAAACTGCTGCATTGGCAGCTTGTTATATAAAACTGTCGTTATATCCGTTTGTGAATAAAACAAATTAAGGCCGTAATTATTTCGAATATTGCTAAGAATCTTGGAGGACGGAACAAACAGAACGAGATGCTACACACAATATTTAATAATTTAAGTAAGGAACTCATCATGTAGGTATACCTGCACGGGTCATTCGAAACGTGAATGGCAAGGTTTTTCAACGTCATCGATAAACGAAATCTCTGTTAGAAACTTCTATAGGTTGCGATTATTTGTGCCTGTGAATGCTAAGGGGTGCCGCTGACAGTCGTATGTAGTTTAGGATGACCTCTTCGTGCAAGCTAATCAAATGGCGTTCAGCGCTTTATTATAATTCGTGACAATATAATTTGATTTGGGAGAGGTATGGAATGAAGCCCAACGCATGTTTCTGTGTTTCATTTTGTATCGCGGTAGGTAGTTTTCCAGGTATGGCATTACAATTAAACAACTTTAAGCCACTTCAAAGGGTTCGAAAATTGTTTTACTTATAAACGTGTTACATTTTCAAACTTACAGTGACATATTTTGAAATGTGTATTCTTTTCGTAAGTGTATAAATGAAATGCACGTTAGTTAGTTTCGTCAAAATAGAAACATTCGTAACCCGCTGCGACACATATCAAGCGCAGGTTACGTTGATTCTTAATGTGGTCGTTTGTTCAGGCCACCGACAAGTGCGCAGAGCTTCGGCCCTTACCAGATTATTCGAGAATTGCTTATCGTGCATAAATGATATCTGCTCAGGGAATAGCATTTCATCTCAAGTTCTTAGTACTGATACTCTTATCCATTACAAGTTGACCAGTACTAATTAAAGCATATCTTCTTGTGGCCGAAAATGAGAGTTTTTGCGATCTTTTTTTCTGCATGTAAATCTTACAACAGAATCTTTAAAATGGTATATGCGTGTACAATACATCTTCATCTATAATATTGCGTTATAAAATCGTAGGGACACAAGTCTCACACAGGAGCATTGTCAGCGAGAATACTACACGCCAATTCAGCAACTTGCTTCTAGAGGCTAGAGAAATACGGAATGCGCTTACTGTCTCGCCCTTACCGCTTCCGCACTACTAGACCTCAAACACGAAAATATGTTCACCCAGGCGGCCTCCGTCAGAGACTTATTATTTTGTATCGCCCTTGGCCATGCCGTTGTCAAGACATAGGAACGGTAACGTCAACGGTTGGGTTGCTGTGTACTACGTGCAAGAAAACATATGGTGTGCAGTGTGGGTGGTACAACAACGCTTCTAATGGATCTCGCCGATATTGTATGGGTATATGTAGAAGAGCATGGATACATCAATGTAGCACTCAAAGCCCTGTCTAGTTTAAAATAAAATACAAATTATACGTAGGCCTATATTAGTTGTTGCACTGCGAATTGTTTTGCGTCTAAGCGAGAATGTTCAGTAACTAATACTTGATAGGAACTGTCTCAAACAATTTGGCAAAATATATTCAGTCAGTGACAGCGAGAAAGACTTTCTACGTTGGACGATTTGAGTTGCTGTCTTGAAACGTCTTGTAAGTACTTGTTGCAGCCTTTTTCTCGCGCTTGCTTTAGTCTAGTCTTGAAGAATGGAATAACCTCCATCACCGGTCTTCGCCGAGACCCTTCTAGAATCGAGTTTATTTGTTTTCGACCACAGGACTGTGATCCGCTGGGTTGAGGTGCACTAAAAGAAAATTATTGTCGAATATGAAGTATTTCTGTTAAAATTGGAATCCTACAATAATTTGTTCTGCAGAAGGAGCAACTAGCATATTTCTATTACAGAACATACATGTACTAAATTTTTCATGACAAATTGTTACAACCCAGTTAGTACTGTACCTACACCCGAACTGTATTATTGTCCCTATTGTAACGTATGCAATCTATCGTACTTTTAACAGACGGTGTTTGGCAGCATTTGAGGAGTATCTATTCTGATATGAAATTACCACTAAGAAAATATTTTGGACCTTTCGAACTATTTTTCTTTCAGTGTAGTTGCGTGGAGGAGTCTGACTAGAAAGGATGCTGAGATCTATGCCGCAGGTATACCATACCTGGAGCCACGCCGTCAGAGCCGACACTCCGGGCGAGAGAGGCTGTCCTGACCCGGGCTCTCACCCCTCCCACAACAACACTGAGGATTCAATTTTCTCCCCGTCCGGTTGGCCCCGTTTTGCGGTTTTCACAATACAATCTTCCCAGGGTGCTTTTCCTGCCCCCCCCCCCTTTTTTTTCAACCTCGGCAACCCCCCGCCGTTTTTTACCGCTCTTATCCTCCCTAACGAAGTTATGGCCTGCCATTAATATCCTGCTAATTTTCAGTTATGCCGTCAACCTTCTTCGGGTTAAAATATGTGGCGGGCCGGCGAGTCCCTCGACAACCTCCACACCGTCAACAGACGTCTGGAAACTCGACCGTCCTGGGCGTCGTTTGTGAATTCGAGCATTCATTTAAGCCTGGAAGAAAAGTGCCTTTTAATTTAGTTGAAGACAATTAAGATTTGAAGCATTTGTACTGTATGCGTTTTGAAAATTATATCCGTTGTATTAGATACAGCCTGTCGGTTTTATTTTTAATTATATCAATAACATCGAGTGATGAGTAAACCGGTGGGCTGGGTATCACACCCCGAGTGACAGACTTTCAACCCGGGAACCCGTAGACATCTATCATTTACTAAGACACGACATGAAATGAGAATCTACAATTGAACACTGACAGGATGCAAGTACAGAGGAAGCGGGAGCACCTCCAGAAAGCCCGCCGGGCACATGCGAAAAATCCGGAGCCAACACCGCCGGGGACCGAAGCCGGATCGTCGTAGTGGGAGGTGAGTGGTCTGACAACTCGGCCGCACTACTCACTTGGTAATCATCCAGTAAACATGTACAGGATGTTTAAAAAAATGGTATCTGAATTGCTGACACGTCCATATACCATACATATCACAGAGTATATAAACAATAGCACACCATGACCGATCTTGAATGCTGTACTGAGGCATGTCCAAAATCACTCAGGTAACTCTGCAACAAAACCCGGAATTATGTTTATACATATTGACTATTGGTAGATATGTTAATTTCAGTTACCAATTTTTGAACATCCTGTACTTGCGATTCAAATAAAAAGACTTGTGTATATTATATTCAGAACTACGTGAACTTCTTGGGTTCATATGGCAACAGCCTAGATTCCTCTGTCGTGTACACATACTGGCCACAGTCGATGGTCTGTTGCCATATAACTATATGAGCAGCCATCTCGTGATAACCTCATGAAATATTTATTTATTACTGGCTTGCTGTCACCCATCAAAGACGTTTCAAATAGAAGTCGTGTAATCAGAGATGTGACAACGAAGTAGGCTACACGTTGTAGGCATTTAATCTGATCTAAAATAAATCTGTGAAACTCATATACCTCTAATTATACTTCATAGGCCACTGACGTAAATTGTTTTACAAAGTCTTGTTCTGATAGTCTTAGAAAATATGTGGGTAAAATTACAGATGTTTCTGTAAAATAATTTGTTTTTAATTAGGTACCTGCAAAATTCGTGATTTCTTTTGGACACAAACTAGCATTCAAAGAACTGTAAGTTGTGTCGTGTTACTTTCCCAATTTCCCCTTGATTTGTTTAACGTCTCTTAGAGGCCACTGAGCCAATTAAAAATATGCATCTAAATATATGCCCAAGCACGTGGTGTCGCTTTGTTAGCGAGCAACAATTGAACTACTACTGTCTGCCTGAGTACACAGATATGCTCGGAGACTAGCTTACAGGTAAGTGAATTCGCGAATTTCTCTGGTTACTGTTTGTGATACCCGAAATTTTAAGTATGAAATATTGACATCTGTTATTGACGCAATATTAGTAACTTAAAAAAGTTACAATCTTTAACGTAACTTTTTTATAGAATATATTCCTCTATATTTTCGCACGTTTTCCTAGACGCGTAGATGAGAACATACAAACTAAAATCTTATAATAATTTGTAACATGTAAAACTGAGACTGAACTAAGTTTGGCTCGTAGTATTCCATAAACTGATCTAAGCAGTGATTACAAAAAATCAATACAACTTCTGTGTTTGGTTCAAAATCTTGAGATCAGGTTCACTAGACTCCAAAACACAATTAATATTTACATTTGGAGCTAGCAGGATGAATACTAATACATTTTGCATAATTTACGCTATAGGTATGACTAATAACATCCGTGTTTCCCCATATATAGAGAAAGTTTGGTAATTATCCTGACAATACGTGTCTCAAAAGTCGTTTCCTTTTTAGGTTACTCCCTCCCTCCTACCTACTACTCTAGTATATATTTATTTTCCGATTTCATAAGTTCCTTATATCCTTAGACTCTGAGATATCTTAGAATGTTTTGAATGCGCAAATATTGAAATTAGTATTTATTTTCTTCGCTGAGAGGCTTATTAGGCTAATTGGACAAGGTTTGAAGAGTTCCACATCAAAAAATTGTATCGGCGTTCGATTTGATAGAGCAGACTATCATGCGGAAAATACTTTCTCTTACCCGTTTTTAATTACATTCATTTCATCCGGTTAAGAATTAATCAACGATTCATTAAATGCTAGGAAGGCATGAGACTTCTTGAAGAAAAAGTGGTTATCTACTTCAGTTTGCTTTTGGCGTATTCACCGTATAGACAAATACCTGCGCTTATCCCTAGCGAATATCACAAGCCTAGTGGAAAATATAACTGTAGACGTTACGAGATGTAACACTTGGAGGACATAAAGCATGGTAAACAGATCGCCATCTGAATTAACTGAATCACAGTTGCAAGGAAAGTTCAGTACATCAGAGGTGCAGTTGTAACCACCAGGTTCCTTTGTCGATTGCCTACACTTGTCATAAGCTAGACGACTCCGTCAGGTAGGTGTTGTTTCTCAGTTATTTGTAGAGTTTATTAGTAAATTATCATAATTTGAATTTATGCGTGATGCATGGAGCAACTGACTTTAGTGAAAATAATTCTGCAGAAACTTGTTTCAGTCTCTTATGTGTACATCTGCATGTCTTCTCCTTTAGTCGGTGACTAGATTTTTTCAACTCTCAGCGTCTTGGAGTACTACCCGCTAATCACAGACGTGTTGCGTCGCAGAAACCTTTTTCTGATTGGCTCAGTAAAATGAGTGGCGCCGCTACTCAACGACTCGCTGCCAATAAACACGAAGCAGAGCTGCAGATGTACATTGAAACAAGTTAGTCTAAAAATCAGCTACTCTAGTAATGCGTGAAACAAGGATGTGTTTAATGTGGTGTCTTTTAATTCAATAAACAGGACTATCGGACAATCACACGAAATATATCGGGATGTGTATACTCGTGGAAAGTGGCGACGATTAAGTAAACAACTTACAGTCTAACTCAACCAATAAGGGAAATATCCGCCATAAATTCACGATTTTTCAAACATTGCTTACGAGATGTAAACTATACGGATGAAAAAATGTTATAACCGTCCTTCTGCTATAAAAATATGGTTGGTTACCCTTTAATCGCGTACAGCCTTTTCACCGTATGTGGTAAGTTATTTTGTGTTTGTAGGACACGGCTTTAACACTGATCTGATCTAGATAAGGCTTGGAATGCAAAGTTGTAGCGTGTGTACTAATACAGAAGGAGTTGTCAAATAATGTTAAGATTCCACCTCCCTTTCATTTCGAAAGAGGTAGTTTTTATCTTTAAAAAATTAACGGATCGTTATCTATAATATAAATTACATGATTTCAACCCACAAGAATTTAAAAATCGGATATCAAAGTAAAGACTTTTAAGTATGTTTGTAACAAAAAAGGCCCACATATGTTTTATTATGCCTGTCTTTTACCAGGACCTTCTGTATTATAAGAGATCCTTGATTCCCGCGAAAAGATTTTGCACCAACTTATTTCATTGTCTTACGCGTACCTGCTTCATTGTTATTGGCAGCGAACATTTATGCTGTGGATGTTCTTATTTTACTGTGCCAATCACAGTATGGTTACTACGTCCCAGCATGTCTGTGATTTGCGGGTAGAACTCCAAAACGCTGACATTTACAAACAACAAATCACTGACCACGAAGTGGAGCTGGCTGAAGTCCCCGTAAGGCATTGCATTTGGTGCCCAAATATTTTCGTGAAAATTGAGGGTTTGTAATTATTTAAGACGCAACTTGGCTGTCTATATTAACCTACTAAAGCTTATGATCCCAGTTGCTGGTAGTATTTATTTTAAAACTTCTGTTTCTATTCGCTAACTACTAAAATATCTCCACACGTCCAAATATATATTCTGAGATATCGTAGCTCTACAGTGATCGCAGTCCTGTATCTGCACACCATTGGTCAGTGCCAACGACCAGTAGTCCTCATTTTTTTTCTTATTTAACGCAGCCTGCTCGCCACACATGATTCCAGACCGGAAACTTTTATCAGCTTTATAACTCTATATATTGTTAGTAAGGGATATATCCTATCCAATCTCAATGGGTGGGGTGGTTACCAGTTCAACAATCAATATTAAAAAAATATGCTGAAGCCTATTTCATTTGTACGAACACACGTCGTACCTACATATCTTACTAGGTGGACCAGATCGTCGATTCTCCGTAGTAAGTGCGAATCCTGCTCGTCTTCATCCCCTTCCCCTCTCTGAAGTGAACGTCGCTATTTCGTGAAGGGGAACTGGCCCGCATACTACAAATTATATTAAAGTCATGAAACCGGGACAGTATCAGAACGTTCAAACCTACTATCAATAACTTCTTAACAGGAAGCTATAATACTACTTAGTCCTACCCACGATGGGCCGAGAAAAGGCGTCTGAATGGAGTTAGTAGATAAATGTTTTAGAATCACAGGTTTTCTGTCGCCTCGACACGACATTAACGATACTACAGTTATAACACACACGTGTGTGTTTAAGTATAAGCAATAAGCCACAATAATAACGTCAGTAAAGTGCATACGGCTCTGGTATTGGACACCGACACATGGACGAACCTGTGTTGTAACGGAAATTTAGTAAGAAGTAGTGTTTGTTTCACACCCTCCACCTCTTCCCAACCCCTTCATTACTGTGAAAGCTAGAGCTTCGTAGCCAGGAAAATAGTAGTTCTAACTGTGTAATTTTACATGATCAGTGAGCTCTGGATAAAAAAATAAATGTTTTTTTGCTTCGCAGGATGACGGTGAAGTACCATGATACCTTTCCAACCGGCATGAAAATTAACCGTAATGAGGAACGGGAAAAGGAGTGAACCGTCGGACAAGCAAAATTTACGTTAGGGAGAAATTATTAGCAAATATCGTAGAAGGACCTGTTACACATTCAGCATCTAACGTCGACTAAGTTTTGTTATAGAGTGTGGACATGTAAATATGTGGGTGTATGTGAATATAAATTTGAAAGGAGTCTCGCATGTATGGTTACTTGTCTCTGTAGGATAATTTGAACAACTGGAGTGACTTATTCAATATTTACGTAACAGAATTCGGGGCCACGGTGGTTTAGTGCTGAGAGCAGTCGCACCCCACTCGTCGAACCGAATTTATTCCCGGTGGGGTCGCTCCCAATTTTCGCACGTGTGAACGTTACCATTCGCCGGCGGTTTTTCTAGGGCTACTCCTGTGTCTTTCTCCCTAACATTACGTTGCTGCTTCAGATTCACCTCGTGTCATCCTGAGCACCGTTAGAGATAATTCCTTGAACGACTTTCTCTTGCCCATGTAAGTGCTACGTATGGAACTGGTGGGTGTACCAATAATAACTAGGGACCTGAAAAATTCGCGTTTTCGTTTAGGCACAAGCTAGGATTCCACCAACTCTAAGTTCGTGCTACTTTCACAATTGGTTCTTGACTTATTTAACACCTCGTTTAAGTCGCTGAGCCAATAACAAAATTTTAACTAAATGCAGGCTCACGTCACTGTGTCAGCGAGCAGCTAATGAACAGCTGCTGTTTGTTTGAGTTCATATATATTCTTGAAAGCCAGCATACAGGTCAGTGAACCGGCGAATTTTTCCCGTCTCTAAGTATGGAATACTAAATTGGCGCGCAGTGTTCACTTAAGATAGGGACCTGCGGAATTCACATTATTTTTTGGTGTCAGGCTAAACTTCACTACTCTGTACATACCAGAGTACAACTTGTGAATCCATTGCCCACGAGCCTTACGTGTAATTATTTATGTGTGTTGCTTCTCTACAGAAGATTGGCCACTCTACCATGGAAAATCTTTCCGCGGCAGACCACGATATGGTCGGCAACGGGAAACGTCGAACAAGATTACAGTCATTTGGAGTCTAGTCCGCTGCCAGACAGTAACGCTAGTGGTGCATGTCTCTACCTATATCGCACTCTAAGAGGTGACCTTATATTTTTATTTGTGTAAAGTAACGCATAATGTCAAGTAAATGCTTCCTTGATTCTGTGTTACAAAACTGGCTTTTTACAGCAGCCTAAAAAATTAGTTTTTGTCACATTGATGTCCTGAAAAAATATGTTTCTATTACCCTCGTTGAATTTTTAGACCATAGGAGCATGTTTTGAGGCATTATTTATTTCAGTATGCAGGATTATTCGGGAGGAAAGGTACATGCTATGAGGGGTGATAGTACTGGTGATTCTGAACAAAACGTTTCTAATAAACGTATGCCCTTTTCTTAACCGTTTCGGAGAAACCTAATGAAAACAACAAGGAACTGGAAAAGTGCAGGTGACGGTAAATCACGCTACTGTTATCTTATGTTGTGTGTAATTTTGTACATTTCCACACGGTGGCGCTCTAAGCATGGTGCAGTTGTTACCTCAGTCTCAGTCCTAAAGTGCTTGCCCTAGTATTAGGAACTACAGTGTTGTTACGTGAACAGTGAATACAGTTCAGTACAGTAAAAAATGCCACAGGTCTTCACACATGCAGAGTATGCTGACATGATGTTTGTCTACGGTTTCTCCGATGGGAATTCCAGAGCCGCTGTTCGTGAATACGAACGACGATTTCTTAATCGCAGAGTTCCAGATAGCAGGGTATTTAGCAGGGTGTTTGCATGATTGCGTGACCGTGGTACGCTTCCCAGCGTGAATGTTGTATCCGAACGTCCCTTACAACAAGCTCTTAATGAAGTTGAGAACATTCTTCAGGTACTAGAACGCAGCCCAACAACTATCTCGAGACGAATTGCTGCTCAACTTTACATTCCACATACAATAGTGATACGCACAGTACACGAACAGGGTCTGTATCCATATCATCGGCAGAGTGTACAACATCTGCATGAAGGAGATGATGTGCACCAGCAAGAATGCTGTTAGTGGATCATTGCCAATGATCGATTAATTCCACGTCTTCTATTCACTGATGAGTCAACATTTACCCGCAACGGAATCAACAACACACGCAACTCTCACGTATGGACAGACGAAAATCTACACCCTACTGTAAAAAGGAATTTTCACCGACGTTTCTCAGTTAACGTGTGGTGCGGTGTTATTGATGACCAACTTATCGGTCCAGTAGTTTTAGATAATCGTCTTAGTGGAGTACGGTATCTTGATTTTCTTCAAAACGTGTTACCAGAATACTTGGAGGATACCCCTTTGGCAACAAGAGCTCGTATGTACTTTCAGAAAGACGGAGATCCTGCACATTCTGTACGGCCATTGACACAGTACCTCAATGAAACGTATCCTGGGCGTTGGATCGGTCGCCATGGAGTCATTGCTCGGCCACCGAGGTCACCTGATCTTACCCCATTGGATTATTGTGTGTGGGGTTGGCTTAAAAACGAAGTCTATACGCGCAGGGTGGACACAAGAGAGGAACTTCTCGCTCGTATTTACCATGCTTGTGCTCAAGTAAAGTAATGTACTAATGAGCTCAGATCAGCAACACAGCAGCTGTCTATCAGAACAGCAAAATGCATTGAAGTTGGTGGTGGAGTGTTTGAACATGTTTTGTGAGGAAATGTTTACAATTAAACAGAACATACGATAACAGTATCGTGATTTACCGTCACCTGCACATTTCCCGTTCCTTGTTGCTTTCATTCGGTTTCTCTGAAATTAGAAATATTTTGTTCATAATCACCAGTACTATCACCAGTACTATCACCTCCTTCCGACTCACCCTGTATAAAGATATTGGGAATACGTTTAGCATTTTCTCGTAGAGCAGAGCACGCCTGACATGCTACATCCTATACGTTTACTAAGTGATCGTTACAAAAATTATCTGCCTTACACTTAACAGTAAATTTCTGTTTTAATGTACAAAACATTTTCCGTTGTGTTCCTGTGTGCATTACTTTAACTGATAGAAGTAGGCTATTAACTGAGTTTGGCGTATTTTGGCAGTAATTATTTTCACTTCAATTTTGTCATAGATAAATCCTTTCACTAATAATCACGAGACACATATCAAAGAGCAAGGTTGAGGTACCATCCAATATTCTTCCCTCCTGCTAGTACCTACGAAGGGCGATATCAGGGGATCAATTAAGGGCGATGCCTTCCTGAGCGCCGTAGCATGGACAAGAATATGGGTTCATACGTTGAATTATATCGGGCAGTGTTCAGTCATTTTAGATGATATCGCTTTCGAAGAAAACAATTTTCTGCTGTGAGGAGAGGATTATACTGGTGATACAGGATTTTTAAATGTTAGGGCAGTTCAGTGAAATTATGTTTACGAACGTTTTATACAACTACTAGCAGTCCCCCGCGGCTTTGCTCGCGAGTATTATTCCTAACTGATAATATTTACTTTAATTGAAAAACCTCTTTGTACACAAGATTGGTACTTCAGTCATCAAGTGTTAGAATGTCCAAGCGGCTAGTTGAACTAATTCTGCAGAAGGATAAGTAGCTATAGCTGTCCATGCGAAAAACAGTCATAAGTTTGTCCCTGCCACTAACAGCGACTTCGCCTGGGCCTTATTTATAGCACTGCCTATTTGACGTTCTATGGTAGTTACACACATCTAAGGTAAGAGGTTAATCGAATGAGAAACATCTGTTTACCCTGTGCACAACCATTGGTGACGGTGCCCTCAATTATATATTGTCAAAATATTCACTTTAACTTTATTGACATTACAAAGTTTCAGAGAGTAAAGGTTTCGTGGAAACGTATTTGGTGCCCCAAACCTGAGATTAGTGAGATGATATATCGTCGG
>PNEQ01065217.1:7334-33598 GCA_003012365.1 Medauroidea extradentata
GCATCGTATGAAAAAACCAGGAGTGAATGGCAAAATGTAGCATTATTTTATCGGCAGCAAAAACAGTGAAAATAACAAGGATAAAATTGTTGTGCCTACAAATAGGAAATATAGATGCGAAACACGATTGAATATATTCAAGGTAATTAGGTTATAATTGAAAATTAAAATATTTATCCCAGCACGTGTGTCCTTTACCAAATATTGTTTATACGTACAGTATGTTTCGTAAAATGTGACGTAGATAAATTTTGCTAACAGACGTAAATTAATTTAGCTAACAGTTGTAATGTTGTTAGGACAGTGAAAAACCCTGGAGGATAATATAAGCTTTAACTGTTAACATTTTATTGCATTGTACATTTTTTCCAAGAAAGGTGTCTGATTTACAACTGTATAAACCATAATAAATATAATATTGTGCTGGTCCCTCATGTTTTATAAATTATTCCCACAATTCTTCACAAATTTTTCGATGTTGTTCACATGGACTGAAACTTCAGATGCAGCAAAAGAGGACTTTCTACAATTCATTAATTTACAAATCTGTGCAAAGGAATGTGTTTTAATTAAGTACTAGGCAAATAATATTTTTACACCTTTGCCACATCTATAAGTAACATAAAAATTGAATGTTTATCGATAGTCTGCATGGGTAGCACAAGTTAACATCGTATTACGTTTAAAGCACTGTACTGGAGTTTCTCAGGAAATGTGGGAAATGTACTGGAATTGGAAATACAGTACCACTTTTGCTGGACACCCTGGGAATGTATTTGACAGGAATTGAATATTAAATGAATCTTTGATTCGATTCGCATTTGCGAAGCTTCGCACAGGCCTAGTGGTGTCCAGCGGGATTATTTACTTTCATGTCCCATGATAAAACCAGTGAATTTATAAAAAGTAATTATATTTATACAGACTTTTCACTCCAAATTTATTACCATAAATGTAAATAATTTGTTTCTCCGATGCTAAAAAAAACACTTGTTGCAAAGTGGTTTTACCGAGCAGACCAATGAGTTTTGTTTCACGAGCGCGCCCGCCTACCAGCTACAAAGGCAACCGCAGTGCTTATTTAATTATGTATTATTTTATCGCTCGAAAACTTTTCATTCAGTTTTCATTGCAATTTTTTCTTTTCTTTTTTTTTAAACAATTTTTTATTGAAATTTTGTGAATTTTGTTGGTGGAGCGGAGTGAGACAGAAAGATTGACGGCTCGGCGGTGTGTTTCATCATGTCTCCAGTGTTGGCGCGCAAAGGCGGCCTACTAACTCACCATGCGCACGCTCGCCGAGCATTCCACTGGAAGTTTTTAAAAGTTTTTTTTTTCCAGTTTTTTTTTTCTTTTCACGGTTGTGGCTTACCTGTTGGCTGTAAATTTGTTTTGTTATTGTTTTGAGCCAACATACTTTTTTAAAATTACTTTAAATTCCATCGAAACATGCCCAAGGATTAATTTTTTTTTTAACTGGTGGAGGGGGGCTGAAAAATATGGTTTCGGATTTAACGAAACATTGATTTAGGGTAAATGTTTTTGGGTCCCATGTCATTTCGTTAAATCAGGGTTCTACTGTATTGACTGGTATTGGGATGGGTTTAGAAATGTAAGTTTTATAAAATTTATGAGGATTATAATTTAACAGTATTTCACATTTACATACTTTAGGTGCCACTTTCATTTAAAATTGGTAAAACAAATGGTAACACCATTTCAAATTTTAGTGGCATAATAAAATGTAAACAGACTGACTTTTCCTTGCATAAATAGCTTTAGTTTACACACATGGAAGTACATAGCAACACCTGATTAGGGACTTAGTGCGTGCCAGGTGCATCACAGCGCTGTGAGTTGTTCGGATCACGTCTGGTGAATGCCACTTGAGTCACAGTGCTGCTGTCAATTTCTTGCCACTATTTTGTTGCTCTGTTGTTACATTCATGTGCAGTAGAACCTCAATTATCTGAGACTCAATTATCTGATTAGAGGATTGTCCACAATTTTTTATTGTGTTGTTTTATTTTTGCAACATAACAGTTTTTTTTATGTGCCTGTGAAATTCTGGCAACTTCGCAAGTTTCTGTCCATAATATTCGGTTAAGCATTCATATTTGTATTTATTAATATACATTATAAAGTAAAGCACACTTGTTTTAATTTGTTTGAGGTAGTAGCCTATTTTAATCAGAACGAAATATCCTCTCCTGCGCGCTTGTCCATGTGAGCGGAATGTATATTCCTACACCATGGCGAGGCGACAGCACACATGTAGTGCATTCTTTACAAGTTCAGCACGCGCACATGACCATTGAGGATTAAGCAGCATTGTTGTTAAACATTAGTGTTCTGTCGAAAACTGCACAAAAACTTAATCGATTGGGAGAAGTTTGTTTAGGCTGCTCCCCCCCCCCCTCTAGCCTCGGCACCCGAGTGGTTTACAGCTGTGCACCGGCATTACCGTATTTAAATCACATGTTTGGCGGCACGCTGAAGTGTGAGGAGGTGCCAGGGTGGTGGAGGCAGGTGGCCAGCCGAGGACACATGCACCAAGAAGGCTGTCCTTCCACCCCTTTGCTGCTGGGCCGGTGAGCCTGGAGAGAGGGGTGCGGAGGGAGGAGGCTGCATGCGACGATGCAAGCAGGCAGGCGTGGCCAGCTGCTCACCCCTTCATCCCCTACTTTGCTCTTCTGAGCATCGTGTATATAAGCGGTTGCACAGCGTGACTTGTTTGCTACCACCAGGCTGAGGTATCACCTCCCAGAACTATCAGGACAGCCTGGAGATCAGCTAGCTAGTAGAGCTAGTAATAAACATTAGGAGTTTCGGAAACGTTGTTGATCTGTTGAGGACTGGGAGCCCAATGGATACAAGCAGCATCTTGGACTGTAGGGGACCTTGTCTGTCAACAATGGGGAGCTCTTGTGAGTTTTGGGGTTAGGGATCCGTCCTGGGTCAAGTGTAGGCATCAGTTCCGGCAGTTGAACGGGTGGCACTCATGACTGTCAGAATAAACGAGGTGATCTGGATCGGTGTATATCATTCCAGCAACAGCGAGTTCAGCAATCCCCAGGTACCTTTCCCTCATCCAATTTCCATCTGTCGCCCCCATTTCATGGGGGAATGAGTCAACTTGGGCCTAGTGGGGAGGGGACGAGTGTCGAATCCCTAGTGGACGAAGCCCGGGGTACTTTGTGCCGACTCATACCCTGTGCAGGGTGGTTGGACACCTCTGTTGCCCCAGCGATCTCCGAAAGGAGTTGTTGTCCTTTCATCCACCCACATGTGCAACCTTCATGCCTCACCAACACTCCCGAGATAGGCACCGGATCAGGTTGCCCCGAATTGTCTGGCGGGCGAGTCCCACCAACGACACCACTATCCCACCTCTACCCCTTTCATTGTTGGGACCCTCAGTAGGTGGTCTTTGACCTTGTTGACGTAGATGTAGGGGACCGCCCCATTTTGAACCACGAGTACCACCTCACGAAGAAGTGTCAACAACAGCCATTTTACAACAGTGTGTAACTACCCAGAATGAGTGCAGGAAGAGCTCTAATGCACCAGGGGCTGCAGCCTAGGTACGAAAACAATTGTTGAAACTCAGGAGCAACAGTATTAACCATACAGAGTAAAATTAAAATTGTAGAAAGGTTTCAGTGCGGGGAATCAATTTCAAAACTTGCAGAGGAGTATGATGTCGGAAACACTACAGTCCGAGACATCATAAAAAATTGTGAAAAAATTCTTCAATTTGCTTTAACAGCAGACAGTTTAAGTGGCTTGGATAAAGGCAAGGCGATGAAAGAATCGACTTTCAGCAGCCTGGACTCCTGTTTATTTGGATGGTTTCAACAGAAGGCAGAGGGTGTGCCAATTAACTGTGTAATTTTATCGCAACAGGCCCAAATTTTTCATAAAAAAACTTGGACTGACAGAATTCCTTGCATAAAGAGGCTGGTTAACAAGATTCAAAACACTTCATGGGATAAGGGAATTGACTCTGGAAGGGGAAAAGTTGAGTGGTGATAATGAAGGTGCAGACTTATTCAAAAAAGAATTCCAGCAAAATCTTGATAGACATGGTTTTGCCAGATCAAGTTTATAACGCCGATGAGTGTGGTTTGTATTGGAAGTGCCTACCTAGTAAAACACTTGCATCCTCGGCTGAAAAATCGGCACCTGGTCACAAGTCCAGCAAGGAGCATGTTACGAATATGTGTTGCGCAAATGCTAGTGGCGAGCACAAACTGAAATTGTTGAGTGTAGGTAAAGCAAAAAATCCACGATCATTTAAAGGCACAGAAATGCAGCATTTTCCCATTCATTACTACAACAACAAATCTGCCTGGGGGACTGAGGAAATATTTCAATTATGGTTTCATTCAAAATTTGTACCTCAAGTTACTGATTTTTTGAAATCAGAAGGTTTGCCAGTAAACACAGTGCTATTTTTGGACAATGATGTGCCATCACATCCGCATGAAAGTGAACTGACATCGGGATATGGCAAAATTTTTGTCTCCTATTTGCCGCCAAATGTAACCGCGCTTATTCAGCCTATGGACCAAGATGTGATTGTAAAATTGAAGAGGCATTTTAGAGGAGAACTTTTAAGTTAACTTTTTGTAGAAGACACTGCAATGGGTTGACTTCTGGAAAAACATGAAATTAAAAGAGGCAATTTACCTTGTTGTGAAGGCATGGCGAATGATTACAAAACTAAACATCATTCACTCTTGGAGAAAATTTACTGCACATTGAAAATTCAGTTGATACATTCCATGGTTTTGAAAATGAAGACAGCAAAACTGAGCTTTTTCCGGACTCCATTTGGGCAGTTGTTGAAAATAATGTACAGTTTGCCAGTGTTGATAAAGAGAACATCCTAGAATTGTTGAATACAGATCTAGAACTTCCAGGTCACCAAGTAAAAAGTGACGACGACATGGTACAGTCTAACATGTCTGCGGGTGCCACAGATGAGACAGCGGTAGTGACGATGAAGGGGAAGGGGAAGAATTGATCCTCGCAAAACATGTGACTTGCCAAACAACATTGGAGTCAAGAGAAACACTCCTGCATTATTTAGAAAAAGAAGATTGTGAATTCATGGACATTCTTACTTTGAGAAGATTAAGGTTAAGTATAAAGCAACAAATAAACAAATCAAAGCAGAGGACAGTTACAGACTTTTTTAAAAAAGGAAATTAAGCTCTGTTAAAGTTGACAGCTGATAACAACTGCGGCAGCAGTAAACACAGATGGACAACATTACAGAGCAAAAATTTTTGTTTTTCAATTTTTTTGTTACTTTTGGGTAGTGTGAAACAATGATTCAATACGTATTGTGGTTTAATCACTGTAGAGAGTATGTGTATATATTTTCTTAATGAACATTTAATGGCGTGCATATTAAGAATGTGCCTGATGTAAATAACAAGTCAAGTTTTGGGCCATTAAGAGTTTGAAGGTGTGAAAATTTTTGGTTACCTAAAAATCATTTAATAATTAAGCTGTAAGTTGTGGAGTTATATGATACTACAAGGATTACGTGTTCAGTCGCAAATCAAAACAAACTGCTGCCAATATTTTTGGTGAAATTTCATTAATAATTTCAATGGGCTTTGTATTTGTGACATGGGCCCCTTTGTCTTGTGGTGCCACGTGTGCTGCTTGCCGATCAATACAGCTGGAGTGCGCACCTAGATAATTTATCTCATCAGCAAGAAACTCTAACACAGACACAGAAAACTAGCATCTAGGTACTGTAGATTTGTGCTTGTAGAAAATAAAGATCTTGAATTCTAAAATAGAATTAATATAACGTGTTACTAACTATCACATTTACGAAATTTCTTATTTGTGTGCATTTGCAAGAGCGGCATAAATAATTTATTTTGTTAATTGAGTGCTTTATTTGTTAGAAGTGAATGACTAGCAGGCGGCTGGACGGGCGGCAACAACAGCGTGCAGGCATGCGATGACCTTGCAAGGTGAGACTGTTGGCTGCAGACCTGCGTTGCCAAGTAGTGCATGGTAGGCAGCAGCTACTGCTTGCTTTGTCTGCCATCGTACATTGCAAATTATTTTGGTGTCTATGCGCCCTATAAAACCACTTACTTTACCTTCAGCTAAATATTTGTTTTGGTAAAGGATAAAAGTTATATTTCGGCTTTTTTTTTTTTTTTTCAAGATTTTTTACCTTCAAAATCATGACTCGTCGTATGTGCGGGGTCGTCTTTAATGGCGATTAATACAGTACAGTACTGTACGTTTAAATCTATTTTTTTTTTTTTCATTAAAGTTGTATTGCAGAGCATACTTCTGACTGAAGTGCAGCAGTCAGATAATTGTAGTGACTGCTACGTGGTAGCAGACAAGATAGCAACAACTCCCGCTGATAATAACCATGTCTGAGTCGTGGCACAAGATAAGATAAACTAATCACTCAATCAACAGTGAAATTCAATTATTTGACTGAGTGTCTCGCCCCCTGCATTATCGCGGATAATCAAGGTTCTACTGTATATTATTCGTCTTAACTATGATAGAGTTTTTTTAAATACTGTTTTTTTGTAAACATTCCGATTTGAGAAGCTTAACTTTCAAACGATTTCTAGGTTAACAAAAATTTTCACACCTTCGTATAAAATGAGTAGCAATTTTTGAAGGCCAAAAATGTGTAAAAAAAAATAGTTGTCTTATATGCCGGTAAATACTGTATTCCTGAGAAAATCAACTATCTAACGTATTCAGTCAATTTTACTTTGTAGACAAAGGAGCTCGCAAATTAAAGCATCACAGAAAAGTAAAGTACGTATCTGCCTACGACCAGTGGTGTTTCAGTTTAACACTAAATTTGTGCAAAGAATTAAGGGAATTATTTTTGTTATTGTATTATATCAGTTCATTCTGTCAGATACTGGTACCACAAATTATGATAAAGTATTGACCGGTGTTGACATGCCTGTGTGCGTGTGTGCATGCATGTGTATGTGTGTGTTTTACTGTATTTACCTATAACTGTGTTATCCAGCTGTACAGTTACAGCAAATAGTTTTATCTTTTCTAATGTAGGAATTTAAACTTGTTGCATTAGATTTACGTTTGTTGCATCCCTCTTCCTTTCCTTGTTCATCCTACCATCCCTTCTTTCATTGTCTACCTTCAGTCTTTGTTTTTTTACCTGTAGAGTTGTGTATGTTTCTGTTGCAAAAAATATAGTTAAATAAGAGAGGTTTTTTTTTTAGCAACGTAGTTGTTACCCATCATTCTGAAATGTTCTGTGTTATGTTCTTAAAGTGAACTGCTGAAGGTAATTCCAGCTCCATGAAAATTTAGTTTTTTGCATTTTTAGCAGCGGTAACGGGGTCTGTAAGTATCTTGTTGTAATTGTGAAGGAGTAAACTATTTTTCAGACTGCAGGAAGGCACAGTCTTATAGACGGTTTTGTATTTTTGTTCTTGAACCATGTATCACAGTAATTCATTGCACTTTCCAGTTCATTAAATTAAGTTTTGAATTAATATTGTTACAGTTCCTTTATGTACAATTTTATTTTCATTAAGTTTTTAGGACTGCATAAATTTTAACTATTCTTTGCTACTGAAATTAAATATATTATTTTTGAGTTTCAGAAACTGAAATGATTTAGAAAAAATAATTTTTTTAACAAATTTCAAATAAAATTGTTATGCAAAGTGAGCATTATTATGCATTGTTTTGTAATGCTAGAATACAACGATAATGTCTAAATTTAGTCTTAGTAAATTGTTAAATTTATACAATGTTATTATAATCAGTTACTAAATAATAATTTATTTCATTTCATTTATTATGTTTAAATCGTCATCCAACAGTCATGCGACCAATAACAGGATGACACTGGACACATAACAGATACAAATACAGAAAACAAATAGAGAAACACAGGATAAACAATTAACAAAAGACATACAAATGAAAACAGACACATAAAACAAAGGACGACTAGACATCTACAACACACACTGACAAGACAACATGCGGTAAAACATTTAAAATGAAGACAGACAGAACTGAGACACATTTAAACAACCTTATTTAAAGTCCCGGAATACAATTTTTCTATCCTTAAAAGGATCAAATTTACAAATATAATTAAAATTGAATATACATCTGTTAATTAAGTTTTTATTTTTAAATAATGCGTAAAAAAGCTTAAAGTTCCTACTAATACGGTTAGGCACCTTTAAACCTGTATTATTTATAGTAGTTTGACAACCAAAATAATAGAGAGGAATTAATAAAAAATACACCGTCATTAACTATCCTACGAGCATGTAAAGTGGTTGTTTTAAAATCAGTAAGAATATCCACATAACTGAAAGGCATTAACGGTTGAGAGAATCTCATGTAAATAGTTTTAAATAATATAGTGAATGAGTGTATTATTATTGAGTTGTATATTTATTATAATAGTATACAACATCAAAAAGACACAGTACACTACTAATAGAAAAATATTAAATTTTATTTGAAAGAGAGACCTGATGACTGTAGCAAAAGATATTCATATTTGGTGCAATTCCCTACATGAAAAGTTATGTGAGTGAATTTTAGACAGTAAATTCTCCCAACATGACACAAAAACACATTCTATGCTTCCAACAAACATTAATACATACATTTTACTCGGCTTCGTTCAGTCAGCATGAGCAAGGACGCTTTACTCATACCTCTGGTTAGACTTAGAGTTCCCAGTCTGTACTGTAATTTCACCATGTTAAAATTTACGGAAAATGCAACAGCGATAGAGGCATGAAAATAATAAAATTAAAGTTCAAAATTTAACATTTTTCCACTAGTTATAGCAAAGCCAAAATTAATTTTTTCTTATGAAAAGTCAGCATGATAGGTTCGTGAGCGATGTCTTACATGCTTCCCACGATGTCTTGAAGCTCACTAAAACAGCTAATTCGCTAGAAAAGTTGATGCCTCTTCTGAAAACGGCAATATTTTAATACAATTTAACAACCTAAACTCGCTCCCAAGAGTTCCTATCTTTAGAACGGTGGCAGTAACAGGCGTCATCTTAATTGCCATGCCTCTTCTGAAAACGGCAATATTTTAATACAATTTAACAACCTAAACTCGCTCCCAAGAGTTCCTATCTTTAGAACGGCGGCAGTAACAGGCGTCATCTTAATTGCCTGCCGCAAACATCTTATCAGTATGGGAGTCCAGCCAAGAAGAAAGATAAAAAGGATGCCGACAAAAGCGTCGGTTCAAACAAACGCCTCGGAGAAAGCAAAAAACATCTCTTACTTAGAGAAACAAATTCAGCAGAGTAAGTTACTGATTACCATTCCTTAACATAGATATGCTGCTGAATACCTCAGTAAGCAGTACTCTTTACAAATACAGATGAGAGAAAAAAAATTACTATCCTAAATTAAAATAACAGGTTTACATATTAATTCGGGGCTTTAAAATTGAATAAAAATGATAAATTTGTGTATTTCATCACAAATAATTACTATGAGCAAAAATATATTAACTCAGTTAGTTTTACTTTTAAAGTTCCAGGTAAATATTGAAACACACTTGACAACAGATAATTGTAATTCTATTACAATAATTTGTGTTGTACTGACTCAATACGATTCGAGTCCGTGATGGTAATGCTATTCCATATAACAGAGCAGTATTCTAGCTTGGACCTAATCAAAGCATAGTAAAGGCTAATTAAGGAATCCGGAGAAGAAGCATTATAGGTTAGGAATTTTACTAACCCTAGAGTACGATGAGCGTTGGAGATTAAATTATCAACATGTGAATGAAAATAAAGTTTACTATCTAATAATATTCCAAGATCATGTGCATTATCATTATGTTTAATTTTGCAATTATTGACCGAATAGTCAAACTTTATAGGGTTAGTTTTACGCGTAAATGTAATAAAGATAGTTTTATCATAATTTAGATTCATACTATTATTCTTGCACCACTTACGGACTAACTCAATATCAGCTTGAAGTTTAATGCAATCAGTTATATTACTAATTTTAACAAATATTTTCAGGTCATCAGCATATAATAGGCAGTTAGCAAATTTTAGTTGTTGTACAATATCATTAATAAACAAATTAAATAAAAGAGGGGACAAAGTGCCACCTTGAGGGATGCCAGAGGATGCAAGAAAGGAAGTAGAAAAGACATTCTTAACTTTGACAGTAAAAGTTCTGTTCATCAGATAGCTCTGAATCCATTTAATATAGGCACAATCGAGGCCTAAGTTCTTAAGTTTATGTAGAATGATGGAATGTTGACAAGTATCAAATGCTTTTTTAGATCAAAATATATAGCATCATATAGACCTCTCGATATGACAGCGCTATAAATTTCATTAATGTATTCAAATAAATTAGTTGTAGTATTTCTTTTATACTGAAAACCATGTTGATAATTGGATATTATATTTTTTATAATGAAAATTAATATGTCTGTGTATTATTTTTTCCATTGCTTTAGAAAATGTACAAAGCAGCGAAATAGGCCTGTAGTTATTAAGATTATGTTTATCTCCTTTTTTAAAAACAGGAATTACGTTAGCCTGTTTCCACATGTTAGGAAAAATACCACAAGACAAGCTAGTATTAATGACCTTAGTTAATATGGGGCAAAGATTTCAGCACAAGCTTTAATTATAAAATTAGGGATACCGTCAGGTCCTGAAGATTTACTAGATTTAAGATTTTTGATAGACCAAAGTACTAAACTATTGTTGACTTTAGGGATAGGTAAGTGAGTATTAGAATCAGAGGTGAAATGTATATTGGAAGTTTGAGAAGGTTTTTCATAGATCTCAGCAAAATGTTGACCAAACAGGTTAGCTACTTCACTTGGATATTGTATTAAATTACCATTATTGAGAATGGTTAAGTTAGGGTGGTGACCATCTTTCATCAATTTTATATATGTAGGTACTTCCAAAATTGTTTGGTATTATGTTTAATATTGTTATTTATTTCAAGAAGCCAAATCCTTTTATCAGCTCTGATTTCGTTCTTCACCAATTTGTGCTGCGCAGAGAAATTTGAATAATTTTGTTCATTATTTTGATTGTTATACTTTCTGTAAAGGTTATCTTTTTTCTTAATAAGCTTAATAAGAGCAGAGGAAAACCAAACAGGGTATTTTCTATTAGATATCAAGGTTAGCGGTATGTAAGTATCAATAATTTTTTAAGTGTTATTAGCCAAATATTCAACCATGAGGTTAACATTATTCATAATCAAGATAGGACTCCAATCAAATATTTTTAGGGAGAGTCACCGTTGCGGTGATCTCGAGAGAAAAAGTAAGTATTATTATATGTCAGTTGTGAAACTTCAAGCTGATAGGAGCATAAAATTGCAGGATGATATTCATCTTCACTAACCAAAGGTTCAGGAGACCGGGAAACTTCAGTAATGTAACTATTAGAGAAGACTAGATCTAAGAGAGACTTATCAGGTTTAGTAAAGTTAAATTGTGTAAGATTAAGTGAGTTAATATTTTCTAGCAGCAGTAGTCCTTTTTGTTTATTGTAATAATGTTCAATATTTTGGGCATGATGATTTTTCCAGTCAATCCCTGGTATATTTAAATCACCAACAACAATAACATGATGAGGATAATTTGATAGTTTGGATTCTAGAGTATCTAAACAGCTTTTAAACTCCTGAACAGCAAGTTGAGGAGGAAAATATATATTACCAATGAGAATTTTTATTTTACTTAGTGCTGTGCCAATCCAGATCGGCGATTTCCGATACTGCCGATATTTAGCCGTATCGGTGGATCGGCCGATATCCGATGCAACTCCTAATATGTAGGTATTGGTGGATCGACTGATATCCGAGACTATGTATGTAAGATAAACATTTTTTATTTCACGTGCATTAATACCTGTAAACATCCTCGTATCATTACTACATAATTTCCAAAATTAGCATTGCCAAAAGTGGAGTGTGCAGCTGAGCGCGCCTAGCGCACTGCGAGTCGGTACCGGCAGTAGAAGACGTAGCAAGCTGGCAAACAGTGTTGCCAACTTAGCGGAATTCCCGCTAGTTTTAGCAGGGAAAATTATTGTTCGGCGGAGAAATTATCTATTTAGCGGACAGCGGAATTTTTAGCGGATTTTTAGACACTTTACAACGGAAATTAGCGGTTTTGTAAAATGTTCTGGTATCTTCGATATTATATGAATTATAGCGAAGAGGGGTGGGAACAGATTATCTCTGATAGCATGTTAGCAGCCAAGCAGGTGCTATTAAAAAAAAGTTTAGGATGGAACAAATATGGCGGCATGTTATTTCAAAGTTCAATATTATATTTAGGCTATTGCCATGACAGATGCACAGAATGCGTTGTGTGTATTTATTAACCGAAGTGCCAGTCATAATTAATTTCTTTGTGTAAAAATGAAAACATTCTTAAAAATACCAAGTTATTTTACCTTTTATGTTGTAGTACACATACACATTTCACGTGTAAGTTTTACTGTTTAAATACTTTCTTAAATCAATTTTAATATCTTATAATACGAATTCTCCGACATTGTATACTGTTTTCGTCGCAACAAACTACTATAGACAAGTCCATAATAAATTTACACTACGCTGAAAAAGCAACTTTTTTTTTTTTTTTAGTTCGTTTGGCATAGGCGGATTTATTTCGACACTTCGCGTTCAGATACCGGCAATTATTCTGCTGTCAAGTGTTCAAAATAATATTGTATTGAAATAAGGATTTTTACAACAAAAACTAAATATGTAAAATTATTTATGTCTTCACGATAACCATTATTATATATTATTATTCCTTTTAGCGGATTTTGTAACAAAATTTAGCGGGCTGGAATTCTTTGATTTGGCAACACTGCCGACAACACAGCAACAGGTACTTGTGTCTGAAATGCCGTCACACGCAGGCAAGCAGATGGCAGATGTCTAGCAGCGTGCTATCGTGGCAGAGGCGTAGAGTCAAGTATTTTGAATAAATAGATACACTGGACGGGATGTATGACCTTCCTTTGGCTCAAAATTAAGCAAAAACGTCGCCAGCAATATAGATTCTTGCGCCCGCAACGACCGTTTTCGGAAGTTATTTGCAAGAACACCGCAACAAAGTTTATTGAAATAGTAATATTTTTCAGTAGAGTGAAGTATCTTGGATAAATAGGTAACACTGTAAGCAGATATGGGACCTTTCTTTGTTTCAAAATTAAGCCAAAACGGCACCGGCAATATAGATTCTTGCGCCCGCAACGACCGTTTTCGGAAGTTATTTGCAAGAAAGCCGCAAGAAAGTTTATTGAAATAGTAATATTTTTAAATATAATGACGTATTTTGAATAAATGATACTCTGGGCGTGCCGCAATGTTGTTGACTGAAATAGTAATTTATTTCAATAGGCACATAAGCTACATTGGTTGACATCTATGGCTTTTCTTCGACACATCAGGCACAAACTTCGCCGGCAACGGTAATTCTAGTTGGCACAACATACGTTTTGACAAAGCTGTTTGCCTCCTGGGACCTTGTCTTGGTAGCGAGAGATCACACACACGTGTACGATGATTTGTGTGCGCAAGGACCTAGCTGGAAACGGGTTAGCTCAAAAATAACATAAACGACGCGTCTGCTGCATCACTTGTGCCACTTTTGACCAGTACGTAGTTACAGCTCCTGACACTCTCTCGCTCAGCAGATGGGACGTGATGATAACACTACTCCCTTTGTTTCGTATTTCTTTCGCTTTCTAGCTTGGCTGGCGGTGTGAAAATAACCGGCTTGTACTATAATGATTCTACACTGTGCGCGAGTTATTTACACACTTCACCAATGTGCATGGATGGAGAGGGAGTTGGTACTCAGTTTCAATTTGTTCATCAACAGTAAACAATTACAAACATCAAGATATTGATCATTGTTAATAAGCTTGGATAACGCACTCGCAGAACAACTTTAAACCTACACAATGCTGTTTCATATTTTCTTTTCACCGACGTATTCAAGTGTATCCACAGCTGTTATTTACGGTATAGCCGATTGCGTGTGCGTGCGTGTATGCGGGCGCGAGCGCACGCGAGGGCTAGTGACACATCAGACGCGCTGTTGTCAAGTGTCGTACTGGTATACAATATAAAAAGCTAATATTGCATATTGTATGTGTTATTTAACACTTAATGTCAATTACACTACGTAATTAGAGATGATGGTATATCGCAAAAAATTTTTGTGTGAACATAGCCTTGAAAACACTGACATAACGTGGATGACTGCAGACCAATAACATACACTGAATATTACAACAGCGGGATTATTATTGGCTCAGTCAAATAGGACAACAGCTCCACGTACAAGCGAAAGCCAGTCATCTTTTCATAAGTTGGACGTACGTTGAAGCCTAGCAAATAGTCAAGTTTTCCCGCGATAAACCATCATCTCTATACATAATACAACATAGCAAATGTTTACAATCACTAATAATTTCCACGTAACAGTTCAATTACGTAAAAATTATATGGAAAATATTGGTTCATAGATAATAGTTATGTGAATTGCTCAAATAAATTTCATTTACAGCAGAAAAACAATACGTATAACATTTAGGCATTTATCACCTTGCTTAACGTCACCGAACATGGGGTAGTATTGTTAGAAATACCTTTAATAAAATCAATTTAACATAAACAAGGCAATATAACTAACATCCCAATCTTTCAGAATTTTAAATTAACAATATTTACCATTACATTATATCTCTTCATATATACAGCCTCATAAAATGTTGTATGTTTAGTCTTACAAATTTAAAAACAACAAAAACATTAAATGAAACTAACCAATTTAAATTAGGCCTACTATTTGGCAAGTTCTTGTGTGCCAGTATTTTTTACTCAACAATATAAAATATTTCGGTTCATAACCCTCCGTATAACCATGTAATATTGTGAAGAATATGCCCTACAAATTTCAAAACAACAAGAATACTATAATAAAAACATATGTAACCTAACACACACACGCGCAATATTGGGCACTGGTCCAGCTCCAGCATGACAGAAATTAATAGAAATGCAACTCATCATCACTGCAACTTTCTTCGACCAAGTCAGTGTTTGTGATAGTAGTGGTACATTTACTTGAAGAGGGTCCAGCATGACCATAAAAATTGTCTGCAACCATCCTATCACGCATGTTCTTTGTAGGGACAAAATTTACACAGCACTGTCATTGTTTCAGCAATTGTTTTGCATGAAGGGTGCCGCATACTGTTGATGTTTTAAGTTGATTTCTCTTGACAGTTTTAATGTTGTTCACCTAATAACAGTCACCAAAATTATTAACCACTTAAATTATAAATGCAGAGGTATAGATAAAAACATAAATTACTTTAAAACTTAACCAAAAACATACAAACATTAGAAAAAACTCGTTCACAATCAGCATTTGAATGTGGCAGGGACAGTACTGACAAGGCGAACTTTGGCAAGACAGATAGTTTAGGACCATTTTCTGTAGAGCTGATGTTCTGCATCTGTAACAATAAAGATGAAAAGAAACATTTACTTGTTTTAAGTAATTTATAATGTAAGAATTTTAAGAACTGCATTGAATTGGTGATAAAGCAAGGCCTACCTTATGCCAGAATGTGTCCACTTCGAGTTTTTCTACTGCTATAAGGTCTTCCATAATTCTGCTTAAGGGCAGGTAAAATCCTCCATTCGTCATCTATTGCTTGCAGCTTGTTATCGTCTGTAGGAGCTACACTTTGTACCAAGCTCATAAATGGAAGCATAGATGGTGTACTGTCACATTGGTTGTGCGACAGAGCTTTTGCAGGTGTCAGTAGAGGGATGAGTGTTGACATCAGCTGGCTGTCAAAACTGTAGCGTAATTTTATCCCTTGACAGGTTGTCATTAGAAAGTTAACGCAACGACGTCGAAAATCCACCACTAGCTCTTTATGGGCCATGACTTCTAGTTTTGACAAAATTTTCATTGCACCCACACCCAAATACACATTTTCAAGAGGTAGGAAATACATGTCTTCATTAGGGTTCAACTGGCTTAAATGCGTTTTCATAACATACTCCCTCTTCACGTATGTGCACAAAATATCTATGTAAGTTTCACAAACTTTGGCATGGAGCTCACCAATCACAACTTTATCTGCCTGGAAATACTTGTTAAGTGACGTTAGCTTCGGTAAAACCCATGCAAGAAAACAAAAATAAGCCTTTATAAGAGGACTTGCAAGAGACTTGCAAGAGACTGGTGAATCTGTTCAGCAGCGGTTAACCTTTCTTCGACCCATCTGGTTTCGAAAAATAAACACAGTGCTTCCCATTGTTCCAGCATCCTGTCTATGACAGCCCTACGAGAAAGCCAGCGAGTCTGACTTGGGTGAAGTATTTTGTGTACATCGAGGTCCAAAAGCTTTTGGAATTTTGCAAGCTGTGCTTTTCTTTTTGAGCTGGGCTGCAAAAAGTTGTACACATTGCGAGCCAAGTCTTCACATTGTCTGGGTAGTTTTTTTACAACTTTCACTTCCTACCAAATGCAAAGAATGGCATATACATTTAATTACAACAATTCCTGGTAATAATTCAGAAAGCCTTGACTGGACTGAGTTATTACAACCCATCATCACACTTGCTCCATCAGAAGCAAATCCTATTGTATTTTCCAGTGGAATATTTCTTTCACGGAAAGTACTGACCAACATTTGGAAAATTCGTTCTCCTGTTGCACCGATGTCAGCTCCTTCATGATCACTGTCACTGAATACTTGAATCAAGTCCCAAAAATAGCTCCTTATACCTCCAACACTTTCATCATAAACCCGTACAACAACACATGCAGTCTTTACACTGGAAATGTCTGTTGATTCATCTCACAAGACTGAAAAGGGCTTCGACCTAAGTTTTCCACTCAAAATATCTTTTTCTTCTGCACCAATCACATTTGTAACAACACATTTTGTTTTTGTTCTTTTTAAAAGCAGTTCTTTTGCGATTGCAGAATCATCACAAATTGATGCTATTAGAGATGTGAGATGGTCCATAGTAAGGAATGAAATATTGTATGCCGCAACAAAACCAGCAAGTTTGATTTCTGCGTCTTTGACTTTGATTTGTAAAGAATCATGTGGCTTAGTGACAAAGCTAGTTATTGGCTTTTGGACAGCTGGAGAAGTACCTTGTGTCTTTTCCTTGTGTTTTATGCCACTGGCATGGTCAGAAATGTTAGCTTTGATAGCTATAATGGACACATTACATAAGGTGCATTTAGCCCGAAAAGAATTTAGAGGATCTCGAGTAAGCCAATTTTTGAACTTCTCCTCTGACTCCCACTCTAATCTATACTTTTGAGCTCTGTGTTTGCTTTTTTTCTTTTCTGCAAGGCTTTGACATTTGCATTTGGGTGGAGATACTGTGCAATCATTGCTTTCCTCTTCATCACTTGTCAGGCCCATTCTGAAAACTGTTCATAAAACTTTAAGTTGGTTATAACTTTTTAACTACAGATATAGAAATTTAAATAAAAATTTTCATTTTACAACCATTTTGTGTTTATTTAAAATTTTTACATGCAACAGTGCAGTTAATGAAAGCATGTATAACTGTATGTAAGAAGCACATTCACCCTACCTACGACAGAAAAATTGGAAGTGTTGTATTTTAAGTTCGAATTAAATCAGTAGGTCTATGTTAAAAGAAATCGCACATACTATACTTAAAAAGAGACTATGCATGCAAATAAGCATAGCAAAAAATAATTATTGCTAAAAACTATCTATGTGTATTAGAATATACATTAGCAAATAATTAAACAAGTTAGGTCACATATTTATATTTTACTAAATAGAAGTTTGAGAAATGAGCGGTAAGTACAAATTGTTCGGAAAATTTTGACAAACCGATCTATACGTGATCGAAAGATTAGGAAATTCTAAAAATCGAAAGACTTGGCAACACTGCGGGGCTGCAGCGAGCGGTAGCGAGTACGTAAAGCACGCACACGCAGTCACAAACAAAGACGCTCGGTAAGTTCTTATAACATCGCACTCTGACATAAGCACTTGTTTCAACTTATTTAGTAAAATAGATTGTATATTGAGGTGTAAACTTACATCTAAGTTCATACCATACGTAATTCTGGAAATCTGATACTTAGCACTCACGAAAACACAGTCACTTGGGCAAAAGCGTACAAACTAGACAAAAATCTGGTATTTTGGCGTACCAGGATGGAAAAAATCTGGTACCTGGTACCAAGGGTCAAATACTGGTACAAATACCAGATATCTGGTACGCCTGGCAACACTGGTCGTACTGCCCGTACGCCATGCACATCCTGAGACATGCACTCGACGTTTGGTAGTGTCAATTGTGAACTGCTTTCACTTGTTAAAAGAATAATGATTTATAAACATTACTGTGTATACATCATTAAATGACATTATGGTAATTATATTTAATAGCATTTAGTTAACAAAATGGAAAATGTAATAAAGCTTAAATAAACACGACATACAATCGTAATATCACAGGCACAAAGACAGACTGAAAAAGAGGTGAGCAAACGGCCTTTTTGGAATGGTTGGCCAGGTGGAGGGAAAGTGGCGGGCGGGTCGCTGAAGGCCGGGGGTTTAGAAGGGGCATTCGGGCCGGCCGGGTGGAGGGAAAGTGGCGGGCGGGTCGCTGAAGGCCGGGGGTTTAGAAGGGGCATTCAGGCCGGCCGGATGGCCATCGCGTCGTGCGGAAGGAAAGGGAAGTAACGTATATTTTTAGAACAAACGTGCCGCGTGTGGCAGTACAGTTTTCGAGAAATAACTGCAAAAATTGGCGGCCATAATAAATGCAACACATTTTAAGTTTTTTAAAATTAATTTTTTTTAGCAATTTTTTTTCTTCAATTTTTCATGGTTCCTGTAAAAAGGGTCGTTACTTCGAAAGGGTCGTTATTCTCGGGTTCGTATAATCGAGACTTGACTATTGTGCAAGAAATCGCATATTGTCAATTTGTGCAGTACGTAAATGCAAATGCTTATCTATTTAATTAAGATAGAAACAGTAACCATTTTTATTAAGATGTTAATTTACTTGTATTTGCATTGTATTGGCGTATCGGCACCGTATCGGCCGATCCACATTAGCAGCATCGGCAGATCGGTGTATCAGTAAAATTTGTGGATCGGCACAGCTCTAATTTTACTAATAGTAAGTTCTATCCAAACAGCATCAAGATTATTAATTTAAAATTTTTAATTTGAAACTCAGGCTTCAAGACAGCTAGGGGATAAAAAAGGGAGTTAATAGCAATCAGCACACCTCCTCCCCTAGTAATAATATCGTCATATTTTCTATCACATCGGAAAACATTGTAATAGCTGGGAAAGTATTGGGAGTTAACACTATTAGAATTTAGCCAAGTTTCTGTTAAGCATATAATATAATAATTAGACACTAAAAGATTTTCCTCAAATTGTTTGCTTTTTGTCCGTAGACCCCTTACATTTTGATAGTAAAGGTGAATATCTTTTAAAGATGCCTGCATAGATAATAAAGAGGTGATTTAAGAAGAGGCGCCTGGGAGAAAAGCTGAGACTCTTGCAGTTTACCATAAAAAGGGCTAATAAGGCAGCTGGAGGGCCAAAAAACAGTGTTAAAAATACTGTCAAACTCAGATTCCTCAACCGCAACATGGAAAGAAGAATAAGAGTCATATTTTGTTTTTAATTTGGCCACTTTCAAATTTTTCAGTTTTATTTCAGTGTTTATATAGTTTACCATTTCGTCCTCAGTGACGTTAGCAGCAAAGCGCGATATAAATAAAGCTTTCATCCTAGGCCTCACTTGTTTAGCAGCAATTTTTAACGAAGCTGTGTTGCTTACGCCAAGTTGAACAGATTTCTTGGAAGTTTGCTTGTCACTCATTTGTTTCTTGTCAGTTGTCTCTTGGGTCCGCAAGTGTCGCCGCCTGTGGTATTCAATGAATCCTTCCGCGTCATCAGTTGTCTCGCCATTATTTTCCATATGGCGTTCGGATTTCGAAAGTGGGTCAACATCAATCAGTTTGTTTTCGTTGTTTGTGTTAGTTTTAGTATGATGTTGCTGCGATGTGGAGCCTTTCACTTTGTCACTGTATTTAATGTTCTTGGTGGAAGGAGCTTCAGTTTCTTTTCCATCTGGAACATCGTTCATGCCGGTACAAGTGAGGTTATGAAGATCCCTTAACAATTTGAGGGTTGTATTCTCTTCTTGAAGTTCGAAGACCAGCAGAGATTTCAAAAGAGAATTTTCTTCTTTAAGTTCAATTACCTGGTTTGTGAGTGAGTCAATTTTATCGCTCAGGGAAGCAAACATCTTTTTGACATTATCACCAAGGGACGATAATGCTGAAAGGATCTCTTTGGAAGAACCATCTGTTAGTACCAATGAAATTGGTTCACTGTTTTTCTTGGGCGAAAACATTGTGGTGTCTGTCGTATCCCGTTGTTCACAGTTGTTGCACAGGTAGGTGGCTTCAGTTGTTAGATCTTGAAGTTTAACACATGTTGCATGCACACGCACACCACAGCTGGCCTCACAATAAATATGTTTTTGCTTACCATACAACTGTAAGGCACTTGGCCGAACTTACATAATTTTCTTTAGTGTGTCCTTTCTTTAATTTGGGGTTAACATAGCCATGTGAGATGTCCTCCAGCACTCCGGCATCAGTATGAGCCTAATAGGGTCCCGAGACTCTTTACCTAGTGTTTGGTTTGCAACTGGGAGTGAATTTCCGACACATAAACAACAGCCGCCCGGCCTACCTTACGAAAGTGCGCCGCGACCGTCAGAGTTGAGTGAGAACGTAGTTGCTAAGGACCCGAATACTGGTGTGTTAAAGCAGGACTGACTGATTTCTGACAATTTACAAGCCCATGGAAGGGGAAAGAGGTTGAAAGACTCCATTGAATATCTGTTGTACTAACATTCTACGGAATTTGATGTAATCACGACTTATCTGTACTTGGTATAATAGTTGCGGTGGGCCGAAACGGTAAATCCAGCGCTCATGTTTGTAATTAATTTTATTGAGTAGGCGAGAGCAGCCACGTAATTAACCTATTGAATATGTATTGTTTGTACTCAAGTGTTGTTGGGGTCAGTTTGTGCCTTTCCCGTAAAAGCGCTAGGTTCGCGCTGTGGCGAATGACGTCAAGCATGTACCAACTGACGCTGGAAATTAGACAGAAACGGGAGTGAAGGATATTATGATTGAACTATATTTGCCTAAGAACTATTCCCCATTAAGTGTAATTTGTAATTCATTTATTGTTAACTAAGGTTTGAAGGCTGAAAAGTGCTTATAATTACGTAGGGATGCTCTCATAGTTAGGAAATATGAAGGTGTTGTTGCCGCAGGGGGAGGGGGAGGCCATCTTGGCGCGCTCTCTGGATGAGAGCGTGTTGGCTCCTTCTTAGCTGTTGAGAGGTGAGAGAGAGCGGTTGTGCGAGGTGATGTATAGGTCGTTAGGAATAAAGTGAGCACTAAATATTTAACCTTTGAAAAATATCACTAGCCGTTACTGCATATAATAAAACATGTAAGGTTGGCAGCGAAGTTACGCAATATAGTTCCCTGTATTTTCCTATTTAAATTCAACAAAACTGAAACAAAATCAATCGAAATTGTTGTAATTGTATTGTATATGATTATTAGTAATTTTTTTTTATCAAACTGTATCGATTCATACTGACTGTACATTTTATCTTACACGCGCAAACATCAAGTGATGTGTCCAGAGGGGATAGATGTTTCCAGGCGTCAGCCGTTACGCGCAGAAAGATACGAATTATCTGAAAGTAGATCTTTAGCAGGGCTTTTCTGAGTGCTCACTTTATCCCGAACCGCCTATACCATGTATGCCACATGGGCGCATATCGCTGTGCATCGACACCACTAGCCAAGATTTCTAGTTGGAGTAAACCTAAATAGCGTTTCTAGCCTAGCAGTGAACTTATAATGCTAGTATTTATTTGTTTTCGTTGCGGTCGAGCCCACCGCGTGGTCATGAGCTGGTATGTCTTGGTATGTTACGTGGCTAGTAAATGGGAATGGTAACCCGAGTTAAGTTGAAGTTTATTATTTCCTCGCTAAACGCTCCCATGCTGGGAATCCACAACCTAAACCACTTTTTCAAACCTCCCCAGAGAACTGAGTTAAGAGTCGAGTGCCTACCGAGCAGCCGAGGTACAGGTATGCTATCCGGACGGGAACCTACCAGTAGCAGTACACAACGTTTTACCGCATATTTCGCATTTAACAGAACTCGGGGGGCATATACCAAAGTTCTAGTTACGGTTTTATAAGCGATTAACTAAATTGTAACCACTTAAAACAATGAAAAGAGAAGAGCCTACACAAACGCATCTGCACCCCACAAACACGTCTAATAATAATAATAATAATAATAATAATAATAATAATAATAATAATAATACTGTAATAGCAAGTACTGGGCAGGTAAGTTTTTTTTTATTTGAATCTTCTTGATAATCATTTGGGTATTTGTTATAACTATTTCTTTTTATTGGAACTAAAATAAAAGTACCATTTTTTTGTAAGTATGTACTAAATATGTACTGTATTTACACAACTAGAATTATTGAAATGCATATCAACAAATTAGTTTGGTGTATTTATTCCAGGGTACTGAAAATAGCTACGTGACTAAACTCATTTCTTAATTAATCTTCTTAAGGACAAGAGAAATGTTGTAATCCAGTATTGAAGGTGAGCTTATTGAAATGTGTGGTTGCTGTTTCTATTGTAGTAACATGACAGCACTTTGTTTGTGTATTTTGCAGTTTTTGTTTGCAGTAAATAGTTTTAAATTGCTTTTTTCAATTAATTGTTTGTCCCACCTTAATTATATAATTATTTACAGACTTGGTAGCTTAAGAAATGAAAACTGCTTGTAAATGAATTTTTTTACGTACTGAAAAGTTTTCAACACATGTACGCAAACTTTAATGACTTTGTCCTCGTTTGAAAAATATTTAATATTATTTTTAATACATATTGTTTTTTAATGAAAATTGGTTTTACTCTACTACAAACACAAAAGAACATAGGAAATTTGCAGATACTTATGAACAAAAAATTACCAGGTTTGTTTAGACAACGCTGATTTGTAGGAATGGGTACAAGTGCATTGCTTTGAATAGTTTACACTTTACATCATTGTTATAAGAATCTTAGTATGACGTTGCATAAATATATTTGTATGTAATTGATGTCCATCACTGCATGTTCATTGCATTTCGGTTATACTAACTTGCCTTTCAGTTTACTGCATAACTATATTTAGTTAGCTACTTGGTCTGCAGATTGCATTTTTATTTTCATTTTCAATATCTTTTAAAAAACAAAATTGTTATACATAATTAATACAAAAAAAATTAAAAGTTAAAATATTTTTTTTCTGGAACAATTTTTTAAAAATAACGATTCTGATACATTCTAAATTACTGTATGTAAAGTGATGTTTACAGTTACTAAAGACAGTATTAGAAACATTTGGGGCAAAAATTATGGATACCTTATGTTATTCCCTCTTGTCCTGTTTTTCCCTCCCCATTCCCCCCACATTGCTGTGTGTATGTCTATAAATAAATAAATATACAGTATATATTGTCGCGACGCTAATTTTCGTGCATTTATTATTTTGGTTTTTTCTTCTCATCCATACTCGAAATAGGTGGTAAAGTTATTTTGGTTTGTAATTTTAAGGAGTATTCAGTTCTTGGGAAGTCATTGCTTTGAATTTAGAATCGTGGAAATCTAGAGTGTTCTCAGGCAGTCTGTCAGGTAGAGTTTTTGTTGTTCACTGTTCCTGGTAGCCTGCAGAGACGACGGCCTAAGAGCCAGATGGCAGGAGTTTAGTTTAAGTTAAGTTTAATTCGTTAGTTTTGTTTATTACTATAAATTTTAGTTTCGGTTAGTCGTTTATTTATTATGGAATAAGAAGGCTTCATAGCCCTGAGATGGATGAGACTTTGCTGGAAAGGAACATCTAAATGATAAGTATTCTTTCATGTAATTATTTTATTATTAATTATAATTATTTCCCCTTTAGATTTTGTGTTCGGTATTTGTTGAATAGTCGTGGATACGCTGACGCGTGTATTTGTTGTTGGCCAGTGCAATTGCCTTTTATTAAATGTTTTCAGAGTAATGTAATGACCTCGGGATTGTTTTGTAATGCCAGAAACCACTTTACTGTGTAGAATAATTTCTTAATATAATATCTGGTCACAGTTCATCACATCTTAATAACAATTCTTTTTCCAAATTGTACAATTTTATTTTCATTAATGAAGTATTTATTTTTGTAATAATTTATTTTAATCTTTTGTAATAAACTTCAATTATTTGAATTAATTCTTTTATTTCAAGTATTCGAACTGTAGTCCCCTTTAACATTAATTGATAGCCCCTATTTGCAGACCATTTATCTTGATTTAAATATTTTATTAATAGATGATTATGGTTGATAAGCATATGCGCGATACAAGATAGGAGACGCGACCCGTATTGGGACGTTAGTCTTATGATTCGATCTTCTGTACCCCTCGCAATAGATAGTTTGCCAAGCGGAGTTATTATTTTATTTCATTAGGTCTGTTGTGCTCTACCATACAATACTTTATGTAGCTAGGCTACAAGGTGTAAATTCTGTCTTCAAAAGTGTTTGTTTTTATTTTGCTTAAGGAGCTACGTACCGTATGTGTTTACATCCCCCAGTAATGTTTTAATAATTACATAGTTTATTTTATCTTTGTTGCTTATCGTTATGGTTCAGTCAAATGCTTGTTTTATTTATTAGTGATGTTTATTTGCTGTCCACCTCGTAGGCTTGCATAGTTTAATAATTCAGATATACTTTCACCCCCCAGTTTACATCACATTTTACAGTCAACACTTTATCTACAAAACAATCAAGAAATACCATAACTAGCAACAACACTACATCTCCACATCTGTTACTGTTTAACCATATTAATTAAGTATTTTTACATTATTTATTTTACTACGCCCAGCCCCCTGACACATTTATGGTGGGAGTTGCCGGGCATGACTTTTGACTGCTACTTCTATCCTTGACAAAAAAAATTTAGGATACAGTATTTTGTTACACATTTGAATCAAAAGTGGTGCTTTATGACTATGAGGTATTGTCTACAAGTTGAACAGTACGTATTGTGTTGTGACGCGTTCTGTGTCTGTGTGTTTTGCTGTAGATCGTGTCTGTTGCAGTCACTGTAGTGGGCGTTGAGGTTATGTTATGTGAAGTGCGCCGGATAGCTCAGTTTGATTAGTTTTTCTACACCATCAGCCAGGTTTTAACTTGAAGTGAGATACTCAAGATTCGTCAGTAGTTATATTTATTTCTATAGGTGCATTACATTTCATAATATGCGGTACAGTTCAGTATTGCAATTTGCATTGAAATTCACTTTTCGACAGACGCTTAGCTAACATGAATCTTCCGTCCGACTTGTCGTATGGGTCAAGTTCTACCCAGTTATTAACTTAGTAAAAAAAGGAAACAAACTGACGAAAAAAGAAAGGAATATCTATAACGAATAAACTCGGCCCTGTTTTCCTGTTCGTACCCCCGCAACACCTATCACCTCACTACTGCTGTGATAAAAGGCAGAGAAGAGAAAAAAAAAGTCTATGTCCTTTTTAGTCACGCCAACGGACTCGAGGCTTTCTCCCCCATCTGCCCGACACACGTCCTTCCTCTCGCGCCATCCCTGCACGACTGTTAAATCATCGACGCTCATGGTAGCTAAGGTATCCCTCGGCGGAGTGATACAACAGACTCCAATTCCCCCAAAAGCAGTAAAATGACACTTAAACACATAACAAACGATTCCAAAATTTGAATATATAGTTTTTACATTGAAATAAAATTGTTTATCCACACAAATATAATATTTGGGGACAAAAAGTGCGCAACAGTGGAACTACTTTCGCGGCGCAATACCCTAAGCAACCCCCTGTGATGGCTGACCTACGTGCGTCAATAACCTACGTCATGGAGAAAATTCCATGAAGCAAGTGATCAACCACAACGTCGGCGCCAGAAATCCTACAGCCTGGAGAAGCTTGCAACACCTGAAGTTACTCACTTCACCAGGGAAAATTTAATAATATGCTAA
>PNEQ01065218.1:0-33498 GCA_003012365.1 Medauroidea extradentata
TTAGAAAATAGTGCTGTATTATGGCATTTGGGTTTCAATTTACTGTGGTTTCTTGTTTTGTACGCTGATAAATTATTTTCCATTTCTACAAAATTATTTAAGTTACTTTTAGTAAATAGTAGAAGTCGAAATAAATATTCTGAATAAAAAGGGAGGATATTTACATTGGAGAATAGAGGTTTACATGAGGCATTTGGTTAAGCATTACATAAAATACGAATGGCTTTCTTTTGTAATCTAAAAAGTTTTATAGAATGACCACTGCTACCCCATATTTCAATACTGTAGGTCATAATGGAATGGAAAAGTGCAAAGTAAACAGTACGAAGAGAATCTATACCCAATATATTGCTAAGAATTCTTAATGCATAACACGCTTTACTCAATTTATTTATTATAGCTTCAATATGTTCTTTCCATTTGAGTTTTTTATCAACTATTAGCCTCAGAAATATTGTGTATTCTGATTCTTGTACTACCTGATTTTGAAATTGAATTAACCTGTGATCATTATTTATTTTATTACCAAAAAGGATAAGTTGAGTTTTATTTATATTTAGATTTAGACAGTTTATTCTGAACCAATTATTCATATTCAGAAGTTGTTGTACTGTAGTGTTTTGAAGTTCCAAAAGAGTTTTTGCAGATACTACAAGGTTTGTGTCATCTGCAAATGATATCAAATCCCCATTAGTTATTTGCATTGGGAGATCATTTACATGTATCAAAAACAGCAGGGGCTCTAGTACACTTCCCTGAGGTACACCATTCGTTATAAAACCCCAATCTGAATAAATTTCATTATTACTGTATTTTATTAAAACTTTTTGTTTCCTTAATTGCAGGTAAGAAGAGAACAATTTTAGTTCCTTACCTCTTATAACATAATGACCAAGTTTCATCAATAGTATTTCATGATTCACAGAATCGAACGCTTTGGATAAATCACAAAACACTCAATATGCATGAAGACCAAAGTCTAGGTGATTAAGAATTTTTTTAATAAATTGATACATGGTCAAAGTAGTTGATTTCCCTCTTTGAAATCCAAACTGTTCCGGGCGTAAAATATTATTCTTATTGAGGAACTCAATTAAACTTATATACATTATTTTCTCTTGTATTTTCGAAAATATAGGGAGGAGGCTTATGGGTCTATAATTATCTGCTTTTGATTTGTCTCCCTTTTTATGTATGGGTATCAATTTGGTAATTTTCATCCTGTCGGGAAATATGCCTTCATTTATTGAACAATTTATTATGTGTGCTAGTGGTTTTATTATTTGTTTTGCACACTTTTTGATTAGAAAAGCTGATAGGTTAAAAAAAATCTGTTGATTTTTTGTTACTGAGTGAGGAAATAGTTTTTTCTACCTCTTTTGTCGTAACAGGATACATAATATAGTTTACCTGATTTTTTTTAACTTTATTTAGAAGCTTTTCAGTAATTTCCATATTATCGTCAGATGTTTGTGAGTCAGCACCAACACTTAAGAAAAAGTTGTTTAAATAGTTAGCTATTTCTGTTTGTGAAGTGATTTCTTTATTATTAACTATTATTTTGTCAATATTAGTACCTTTCCTTCTTTGTTTAGTTTCATTATTTACTATCTTCCACAATGTTTTTATTTTATTCTCACTTTTATCCATTAATGATTTAGTATAATGCTTTTTAGCTTCTTTCAAAACTTTTTTATAAATAAGTTTATATATTTTATAATAACTTAACAACTTATCATTAGTTTTATGCTGTTTTACAAGAGAGTTAATTACTTTTAAGTTTTTTGCTAGAGTTTTTTATACCTATTGTTATCCAATGTTTTTTCTTTTGATTGCTTAAATTTGTCACTTTTTTATATTTTAGTGGAAAACAACTTTCAAAGCATTTTAGGAAAATGTCTAAAAATGTATTGTACTTATTATTTACCTTATTACATGTATACACCTCATCCCATGAACTGTTGGACAACATCAGAATAAAATTATCTATCTGAAAGTCCTTAAAAGTTCTGAAAGTTATTACCTTTGAAACTTTTTGTTTAGGATGAGTTAAATGAAGTGCTATATCAATAACTTGTGCAAAATGGTCCGATAGACCCAGTTCAATATTGACTACCCCAAGATCAGAAATATTTGATATTACATAATCAATTGAGCTACTAGTTTTATCTGTTAAGCGAGTATAACCGCACACTTTATTAGCCAGACTATAAGAATTCAAAATTTCTTAAAGCTGTTCCCTTTCTTTAGATAATTTTGCATAGTTTAAATTAAAGTCTCCACAAATTACAATTTCTTTAGTAACACCTTGACTAAAAAGTAAATGTAATAAGTTATCGAGTTTGCTGAGGAACAATCCCATCTTGCTATTGGGAGATCTATACATGCAAATCACCAGTACTTTTTTATCCTGTGTTTCGAGGTTTACTGCTACACATTCAAATACTTTAGGCATACTTAAATTGTTGATATAGTTCACCTCTTTACAAAGAGATATATGTTTATCTAGAGCTAAGATACATCTCCCTCCATATCCTTTTTCTCTGCAAAAGGAGGATACAATTGAGTAGTTAGATATACCTAACTGTTTATTTTCTGTTTCATATGGTTTTAGCCAATGCTCCGTTAAACAGACCAAATCCATTTATTTATCCAGATTTTCTAACGATGCTGTAAGTTCTAAATACTTATTTTTAATGGATTGTATGTTTACATGCATTATGTTTATGTGCTGAGAACTGCCCATTTTTCCCTGTAAAGAGCATTTCCTAACATTTACACTACTATTACTTCTTTTAATACTAGCTTGTTTTAATTTATTTCTTGACCCTGAATAATAATTACATGTCTGAGTTACGTAACTAAGCCTATCTTGCTTAATAGGGTCTTTACCTAGATTTTTTTACCTAAATTACATTTTACTTCCCTACCAGCACACAGACATCCTGAGGACGTCCGTAGGATGTGGGAACTGTCGTCCCTAGGACGTCCTAGGGAAGTTCATTTCAAGTCCTTTTTATGTAGGAAAAGTTCATGGAAAAGTACTACCTACGGACATCCCTAGGATGTCTGGCATACACATCCCTGGGACATCCCTAGGAGCTCCAATAACCACATCCTCAAGACATCCTCAGGAGCTCTCTGGGATCTGCATTAAATGCATCCCTAGGACATCCCTAGGAGATCCCTGGGACATCCCTAGGAGCTCCCTAGGACATGTATTAAACACAGCCCTGGGACATCCCTAGGAGCTCCCTAGGACCTGTATTAAACACATACCTGGGACATCCCAGGGAGCTCCCTGGGACCTGTATTAAATGCATCCCTAGGACATCCCTAGCAGCTCCTTCCAGCAGCAAAAGTAAAAGTTTAGTATTCAACACAAAAGAAAACAAATGTATTTGTTTTGGTGACATGTAAACTTAGTATTTAACGCACAGTCAAATACACTTAATTGTTAATGTAGCCTCTTAAAATCTTTTGAATAAACAATTTGTCTGTAATAACATTTTTTTCAAATGCTTTAACTTCCAAAAGTCTACCAGTAATAATAAAATATGTGTGCCGAAATTAATAAATTTAACCAATTTCTTAAGGCATATATAAATGTTATGAATTATCTACTAAATTAACTGCAACAAACCTAATGTATATTTAAATAATATCGTGAGCTATCTAGTGGTCATATTAGGAACTTGCCTAGAAATCCACTACGTCCTTGGGAGCTCCTGCGCGGATATCCCAGGGAGCACCTGCTCAGACATCCCAGGGAGCTCCTGCTCGGACATCCCAGGGAGCTCCTGCTCGGACATCCCAGGGAGATCCTGCTCGGTCATCCCAGGGAGCTCCTGCTCGGACATCCCAGGGAGTTCCTCAGAGGAGCTCCGTGGGAGCTCCCTGTAAGGACATCCCTGGGAGCTCCCCAGATGAGGAATTTAGGATGACCCAAATTCGTCTTCCAAGGAGCTTCCTGGGATGTGATGTACTTTTCAAGGAGGTACTTGGGACGTCCTAGGGACATGGTTTTTTGTAGCTCTCGGACATCCGAAATATCCATCCCTAGGACATCCCGAGGATCGCATGTACCCGGATATCCTCAAAGGATGTCCCTAGGACATCAGGGGGACTTGCTGTGCTGGTAGGGTTGTTCCCGGTTATTTACAAGATTAAAAAAAGTAGGTCTACTTACAATTTAGGCTGCAATCTTTTCTTTTCCTTTTCGATTTAGATGAAGCCCATGACTTGTCAAACATTCCCTCGGGAAATTATAAGCATCAATAACTCTTACGTAATTATACTTACTACATAAACCCTTTATCTTTTCATTTGTGTTCCTTATCTCTATATTCACACATGAGTTATTTTCAAGATCGTATCTATGCGGTATGTTGCATACAGAGACATTTGTATGACTTAATAAAGGCACCACCTGATTTAAATTGGATAAAACATTTATAGCTTCATTTTTGAAGACGTCGTTTCCACCGGCACAGATGACTACTTCATCTTCTTTTTGGAGTGTAGTACATTCTTCCCCCATATCTTTCACTACACCTGCGATGATTGCTTGTTAGTTGAACTAACCACCGCCCGTAATACATCTGTTACAACAAAGTTAGGTTATGAACACACATCATTATCTAAAACACAACAAAAATAAGGTATTTATACAAAACTACAACAACAAACATAACATATTACAATATTTCCCACATAAGTCGTTAAAAATCAATTTTCACCGATGGTGGTTTGCAAGTCTGACCACCGCCCACTTGAAACATTGTCACATGTCAGGTTAGGTACACTCAAAACAATTCTAATGCAATTATTATCTTACTATATACATCAAACAATTCAAAAGCAATGAAACTAAGAATACATACAAAACAAAATTGTGTAAATGCTGTAATATTTAGCATATAAGTCACTAAAATGGTGATAACCATTGTCTGCGGCGCACCTTTGTTGTCACATGTTAGGTTCCTGTATCAGCCTACACTAACAACTCAGAAACAAAGTACATAGTCTATATGTTGCCCTATATGGCATGAAAGTCACTGAAACAAGTTTTTTATTTTTTCAAGCACAGTGGGACACCACATGTCTTGCACGACCAAATGGTTCTCACTGGGCTTTTCTTCGTCCTGCACACAGCACATCTTCTGGATGTGCTGCGTACTGGCTGGTGCTAACTGGCTTTACTAGTCGAATGGATTTAGCCACATATGATTTGTGGTTGTGAATCCCTGCCACTCCTAGCAGTCGTTTTGGTGAAACTTCACTGGATTTCTCAACAATCCGTTTCGATAGAAGTTCCAAGTAAAGGCTTCTTCTGAAATCCTTGTGGGAAAGTTGTGCCATTTGCAGTTCCTTGTGTATGATGTATGCATTGACCACACAACAATCAAGAAAATGGAAAAAGATTCTTGGCCACCATTTCCTACTTCGTCGATCCAGTCCATAATCGCCCTTCAACCTATCAAAATTATCCACAAATTTCATGTTGGAGTTGTAGTCCGGAAGGATTTGTGGACACGGGACTTGAATCTTGGTACCGTCTTTCTCACGCCTTTGTACTGAAACTGTGTCTGTTGGGCTGTGAAAATTGGAAATTAAATTGACACACTTGTTGTCTTTCCATATGTACACAGAAATACCATGGTCACTGACGCTGAAATCGAATTCGCCGCGTTTCAACTGTTTATCGTCCAACATTTTGGGAAGATTCTTGCGTGCTTGATTTACAGTTCCACAAGCCAGGATGTTCTTGTGAAACAAGCGGTAAAAGAGTGAATAGGACGTGAAATAATTATCCATGAAAACCATATGTTTCTTCCCTTCCAGCCCATCACAAAGTCCTGTAACAATTCTTTCACCAAGCCCAACTTCAACAGTGTCTTTTTTTTTCCTGTATAGAGGTCAAATTTGAGATTGTACGAGGACTGGTCGCACAACATCCAAACTTTGTACCAGCGCTTGATGGGCTTGTCACGCATATATTGTTTTATGGAACTTCGCCCCTTGAATTTAATCATGGACTCGTCCACAGCCAGTTTCTGATGTGGCCTGTAACATTCTGAAAATGACTGGGAAAGAATCTCTAAAAGTGGCCTTACTTTGTAGAGCTTGTCGTAGCCTGGTTCACCCCTTTTCGGCATAATGGCATTGTCGTTCAAATGAAAATTGCCCAGAATGAAGCTGAACCGTTTGACAGGCATTAGCCAAGAAATAAAGTCATTGTGTAAGTCTGGTGCTGAACTCCAATAATCTCTATAACTGGGCAATTTCTTTACACCCATCACCAAATTTATGCCTATAAACACTTTCATTTCCGGTAATGTAACTGGAACAAAATGTTTTCCCATCTGTGTAGCGTATAGATTTGTTTGGAAAACTAGTAACTCCAACAAATCATCAGTAAACAGCTGGGAAGAAATCTTACACGGCGTAGAATCAACAATGTCCTTTATTTTTTGTGCCACGCCACACTCCTCTTCAAAGTTGTGAGACACTGAAAACAAACCTGCGTTATTCTTGTCCCATGTTGGAGTAGGAACTGCCTGCAGTTGTATAGGTTTGGACTGTACCTGTACGTTTCTTGGAACGTCATGGGGCACATTTACAGGCTCAGTTGTACATGCAGTATTTGTCGGTCTAGATGCAATGTGCCTAGGTTTAGGCATATGTCTGGAAAAATTCCCAACAGAAGGCCGTAGTGTCGCGGGTCCTGGTTCTGAAAGTGATGGTGTTGAGGAAATATCCTCATCACTTGAATAAATTACATATGTGCTGTGATTACCGTTTGATATTCCATCCTGGATATATTCTGGGTCACAATCGGAGTCATAGTCGTCATCTGTCACACTGTCACTATCCGATGGTATTTCGGCTTCGTCACATGTGTCATCGTCTTGATTTCGTGGTCTACAGTAACTATGATCCATTTTTTTACTAAATACGTCAATCCATTGTTGAAAATAATAATTGAAACCTATATAATACTAAATCATAAAAAAAAATATTTTTTGAGGTTAGTTTTCAGAACAAAAAATGTTAGGTGGTGGTTATCAATGAATACCACCATAAAAATGTCATTTTACAAAAAATTATAATCGCAAAATGTTACTTACAAGTATTTTCTGACACTGTAAATAACTGTGTATGTAGTGCTTATAATAACTTTGTAAACAATACTCCCTCCAAAATACTAACCACAAACAAAACAACAACCACAGATTGTGCAGATGAAGAAAGTTATGCTCTCATAAAAAAGTAAATTCTCACAGCAAATGTCAACTTTGGCTTTAGTGACAGACCACGATGTAGCAGACTGGCGCGAAAACGTCTAGCAAACGATTTGCCCCCACAACTCTACCTCGCGAGGTAGAGCGGCGGGAGCATGACCTACTTGACCTGGAGGCGCTTGACCTGGCGAGTAAAACGGACCTCCGCCATATTGTTTCCGGTAAGTAAAACACCTAGGAGTGCCCCTGGAGCTGAAAGAGCACAAAGAGACGCCAGGTCACTGCGAGTAAAACAAATCTAAAGTAAACATAGAGGGGCGGAAGCGCTTTCTGGCTGAAGCCCAATTGAACTTGTGTCGGCCATATTTTCCATCGTCAAAACAAAGGGGCGTGCCAGGGTGTTGGTTAGGGATAATTACGTTTATGTGCCGATAATAACAGAAAAACAAAGCTTACGATGCATTGTGTATGTCTATGTGGAAGGTAAAGCATATAAATACCTCTGTCTATCGTTTAATAATTTAGGAACGAGAATAAATCATAAATACAGTATGAAAACAATTGACGAAAATGTGGAGGTAGCGAGTAACTGCTCACAATCCAAAAATATAAATTCTAAAAATGTTAAAGTAAACATATGCAGTCACAAAATATCCACATTATGTATTTCAGTTCTGTATAATTATTGTTACCTCAGTTTTGTGTATAGTACACTGTGTAAGACTTTGTAAGTTAAGGTTATGTTAATAGGACTACTGGTAAATGTAAATTATAGGCCTAAAACGTCTGATCATACGCAAATAAGCATGCATTTATTTATACAATTTAAAAATAAATACTATAATACATTCTTATTACTACAAGAACCATGCATATAACATGTCAACTACATCAACAGTAAACAATTATGCCACCCACCCTAACCTTATTTAAGAGCCTGGACCTTATACAAATAAATAGATATTCGCAATTAGTATGTCACCATATAGCGAGATCAATTCTTGCCTGCCTCTCTAGGCTACCATTCCCAAACCCCTCCTGAACCTTCCAACTCCTAACAGTTACCATATCATTCTGTAAAAATATTCCTCTCTCCGACCTCACAAGTATGGACTGTCTAACCAGTTCGTTCTCTTCCACACCACTTGAACCTTCTCACCAGTTTTAACTCTCCCCCATACCTTTCCTTAGCTAGGTGGCAATTTAACCCTCCCGACCTCCCTCTCAAGTCACAAGTATGAACATCCTGACCAGACTTTCATTTCTTCTTATGTGTTTTAGTGTACTCCATCCCATTTCCTTCAACATTACATATAGCCTAATATGTCCCTTCATTCTCCCCATCGTATCGCTGCCTTCTTCACCTACTATTCACCTTTTTCCATTCCCGCACCTCAATTTCCATATATGTATCCTTCTCTTTGGCAACATATTCCAGCCTATGCCATACAATACTATCAAGCTGTATGTATTTACCTTCTCCTCTCAGTAATAAATTTCTGAACGATTCATTGAATGTTATGTTTCGTTAATAATTGATTTGTGTTGATTGTAAACCAAAAAGTTCGGTACCTACCTTTTATCCTGTCTCATTGCTGCTACCCATAACATAACAGTGCAGTTTATCTAAACTGCATAAACAAAGCCTATAGTAGTTGTATTATGCTTTTATTTTATTGCTGTAGTGTGTGCAGCCAAACACTGAGATAGACATCACAATATGTTGTGGACTGCAGCAATTTAATACATATTTCATGTTGGTGAGGGTACGAATGTTCTCTAGTGATACATTAATCAGGTGTAGTTGTAACGGACTCGACAAACAAATACCACAACGATCAATATCCCAAAATATTTCTCACGATTCTTGTATAACCTTCATTACAACATGCATCAGCTGACAATATTTTGACTATGGATAAAATGGCCGACCAATTTCAAATATGCTTCACCTGAGAGCCATGGATATAGTTGCTTCCGCCCCTTTATGTTTTCTATATATCTCATTGATCGAAAGACCTCACATTGGACTGAGTAACAATTATATGTATATTTTTAAGTTGTCTATCATGCTGTAAACTCTCATGTCAGTGTTTAAATACGTAAATTTAGTGAAATCTAAAGATGTTTTGCGATGGTTCCAACCGTTTACTGAGATTACCGGTACCGATTTTACTGGCGTTTTAGATCATCAGAATTGACAGTGAACCAATATTTTTGGCGGAAATTCAAAAGTTGAAGTTATCTAATGGTAGGACATGGAGTCTTTTTTTTTTTTTTAGATATACGGTAAGGGCAAAGTGGGTATCTATTAATTTATATACATTTATTTAACATCTGATTATATTTACAGAAGCATTCGTCGTGCACTTTACAAAGCCTAAATAATGTTTAGAGATTGAATTGTACCTTGGTTATGCATTTAAAAATAATAGCTACAGCTTCCCAAATCTTAAATACACACAATGTTTAAGCTGCGTCGTGAAAAAGTGAAGAAAACAATATCAGTCGTAAGTCGTGCTAGATATATCAATATGCTAAAAATATACCAACTTTATTTTTAAAAATACAATTTACACTACGAACAAAATAAACATGATTGTTTATCGCACAGATATCCACATATATGCCAGAGATGCAGATATGTAGTTGTTAGGTAACCTACATTGCAGTAACATTGGGCATCTTCAGCGGGCAAAGCGCTGCAGAAGCGCTTTACGGTGCACACGTGCAGCTGCCATCGCTGACCACTGCTGCGTGCAGCGCTTCCGCAGTTGTTGCAGCGAAAAAATACTCTCTGCGAGTCCGCTGCAAGCAGACGATTGTTTTGATTTGAAATGGCGAAATGGCGATGTCTGTAAATAAACGTTTTGTTTAAGTGGATTATAGCGAAATGTTTAGGGATGTCAAACTCAACAGTAAAATATTGAATGTGTTGAAATTGTTCTCCATCTGTGCTAATAATACCGTCTTTTCGTAATCTTATTAAATGTTAACTACGTGGGGAAAATAGAGGGGCAAGCTTGTGGCTAGTATAGAAATCACGCGGAAATATTTGTAAACTATAAATTGGTGTATTGAGCAACGCTGACAGTATATAGGAATAAATAAGTATTATTTTCAGGCATCGTGCGTGAAAATAGATGATCCATACATTAATAAATTCCGCGTCTATGTAGAAGACTTGTAAGTTAGTTTTGTAAACATGCTTTCCAAATCTTCAGTACTCGTAGATCGCGCAAATTCATTAGTTTTCTGCGTATTTCAAAAGTGTTCAAAGGTTTACAAGGCCTTTATTTAAAGCCTGTGTTCAGGATGTAAAGGACAAGGATGGACTATGTTGACTGTTTTGGTTATAATACAATAGTAAGCCTGCTGTGGTCAACTGTATAAAATAAAACAGTACAGATACAGGCTTACAACCAGTGGCGATGCGTGACGTAATTTGAAAGGCAAGCTACTAATCATATTTGCGACTACCACGATTTTAGCGCTTAAAAAGGGAAAGAGGAGGGGCGGCTTAAAACTAGGAGTATTTTCAACGGAAGAGAGAGATAATAAAATCGACTATAGCATATTCCCTGGCAACAAGCATGGCAGCCAGTTTAACAACTGACATAACGAAAATCGTAACGGCTTGTATGGCAGCTGTTAAGCCGAATCGCGTCACAGATTTATTATCAGAATGCGTGAAGGCAATATGACGGGATGTCGGGATACCTGATACCTTAAGATAAAACCAAGGAGCCAGCCAGAGAGTGGGTCATATTTTCACGTTACTATCTACAGAAAGCCGCGTTAGCGGGGGCGTGATTTAGGGGAAAGGGGAAAATCTCCCCTGGATTTAGAAGGATATGTGTATAAATTTTCTTTTATAATTTGTTATTTACATAATACTAACGTAAACACAGCGAAAACCGAAGTTTTATTAATAAAGTTTCTAATTTATACATGCTTAATTAATAAAAAAGATGCAACAAAGTCACTGTCAAAAAAAAATCATGCCCCTCCTTTCCAAGAAAAACCAGAAATGACGCCCTTGCGCGTTGGGAAATCACGGCTGGTGATGTGGCCGATGTTCGAAGCCACTGACTGTAAAGTTATGGCATGCGCATTATTATAAACGTCACTCTCATAAAGCCTCGTTTAACATCCTGCCATCAACACTGTTGAACGATTTTTGTATTTTTACAAAGAAAAGTTTTGGAAGCCCAGTTAACCCTTAGTAATACTAACTTTGCATATTTGAATAATTTTCAAAGTTAGTTTTAGTGTTACTAAGGCTTCTTTTGGCAACTGGGTTTCCAAAATGTTTTATTGTAAAAGTAGCCTACTAAAAATTACAGTCAACAATCGATCTCACAAGGATAGTTCAGATCTGGTTATGAGAACTGAGCACAAAACACCATTGTCGAAATTAATTCTGCTACATTTACAAAAATTTCGAATGAAGAGAAATTTAAAATAAGATTACAAACATGTTGACTTACGTAAATTTCAGGTGTTTACCTAACTTCTCTGATGAGGTCACAGCTTTGTAGAATAGTAAAAACACTGCTGGAAAGAGGTTTAGCATGTAATCCTCACACACAACACTTGCATCCACGTTTCCATTTAATTCATTTTATGTATCTTGGATTTTCGTCTCGCAAGACCATTTTTAATTCCTAGTTTAGATAGCGCAGCTAATAATGGTAAATTTCAACCCACAATAACCAAATTAAATAAAATACGATAATATTCACTTGGCAGTATTACCATGCAGCGCGGGAACTTTGCTAACACATTGGATTCGTAACTAGTAAAACCAACTGCCGGTGACCAGTGTTGCCAACTGAAGTTTACAGGAAATCACTAATGGCATTGGAATATCACCAGAGATCTATCTTATCAATAGAAAATTTCCAATTTACTAGTACCCGTTTAAACCACCTTCGCCTTCCTGTTTATCCACGTAAAAGTTACAAGACTTGACCGGTAATACATTATCTGAAATCGAAGTTACTGGTAACAAAATCACTGAAGTGACAGTTCTGCTAGGTTCGGCTATATTCGGATCACTTCGGTGAAAAAGCACTGCAATCGTAGCTTCTAACACATCGTCCCGTAGCCAATCCTCTCCCTGGCCACCCCTCCAACCCCTTCATTCACCCGAATACTATCGCGGCAACTCTATCCTCTGGAAGCGTTATTGGAAGCGCTTTTAAACAGCTTGCTTTTGTTGTTTACGAGTTCTTCTTATCTTCCGATTGACAGTGTTGTAACCCGAGCGGAATTCGTGAATGATACACCTATCTGCACGATTCACAGCCTAATTAGCTTCTTATAGCAGAGACAAGGTTACAAGTAAATATTTATTATAGCCAGAGCATTACCAGGAAGATGCCTGGGGCAAGCACTGCTTGCCTTGCTTACCCTGACGAGACGCCACTGCTTACAACTGGGCATTCATCGAGTGGAAAGCACCTCTTGGAATACTTACTTACTCCACCTCACATTCCAGACATTCCCTGAAGTACCACACCCTCATCATTGTCACCAATTCCCCCTAAAATCTTTACACTCCCAGACCATTCTGTCTCTCATACTCTGTCCTTCAAACCCCATGAAACTTTCTGCTACTCGAATCTCTATCCCTATACAACAACCTACTTAAGTAACCTGCCCCACCCTCCCACTCCATTCCCCTCTTTATACATCCTGACCAGCCTTTATAATCTTCCGTCATTCAGAAGACTCAACCCAACTCCTTTAACAGTATAAGTGGTCTGAATTTTTTTCGTCCTCACTCTCACCTTCCCCATTTATTTATCTTGCTACCATTCTTTGCACCTTTTCCCATACCCTCATCTCGTCTTCCATGTATGAGTACTAGAATAAAGCAGCATACTTCAATAATTGCCTAATCATTGTCCTATAAAGCCATCTCCTTCACTTCCCCACCAACTTCCTTAAAGATTTTTACCAGCATAACAATTGGTCGTTCGAAATAAAGTGAGCACTAAAAACTTAACCTTTCAAAAATATCACTAGACGTTACTTCATATAATTCAACTGTGCGTGTAGTCACCTTACTGCTTGTATGGTTGGCAGCGAAATTACTTAATATTGTTCCATTTATTTTCCTATTTAAATACAGCTATACTGAAACAAAATCAAACAAAATAGATATATTTGTACCTACTGACTGCACAATTTATCTTACACATGCAAGCATCACGCCATGTGTCCAGAGAGGTTAGACATTTCCCGTTGTTAGCTGTTGCACGCAGAAAGTTACTAATTGGCTAAAAATAGATCATTAACAGAGCTTATTTTAGTGCTCGTTTTATCCTGAACCGACTATAAGGCTCTTATCCCATTTGATACTGCTCTCTGCTTTCATATTCTGTACCAGAATCATCACCCCCCAAGTACTTGTATTCTGAAGCTTTCCCTATCTCCTGCCATTTGTACATGCCGTAATATCTTGCTCTCTTCCTTGTGGCCCTACTTTGCCTTCCAAATATTTATTTTCATTTATCCCTCTCTGTCCACCCACTCGTTCAATATCCCCCTGTAACTGATTCTGCCCTCTCTATACACAATCGTATGCAAACAGCCTCATTTTACCAGTCACCATTGCCACCAGAACACTTGCTGAAATGGCAAAAAACACAGGGGCCCAGCACACTAACATATGGAACTCTTAACGTAACACTCCCCTTCCTCCAATAAGGATTCCCTCGCTTTCACACTCTCGTGTTCGTCCCTTCAGGAAGTATATTAAGCCACCCAGCCACTTGCTATCCAGTTTCCATATCAGTGTTCCAATAGGTAGCATATCAAAGGTCTTTTCAAAATATATAAAGCAGGAAACCACTTGCTTCCCCTCATCAACCACCTGCACTGAATCCTCCAGTAGCCCTGCCAGTTGCATCTCTCTTAAGGGTTTGTCAACGAGTTTTTTTCAGACTGGTGACAACAACTCCTATTTTTTAACCAAAAGCTTTGAAAAAATTTGAGTCAATGTGCAGTCACACGATGCACAATACTTTGGATGCATTTTAAAAAATAATGTACCATTTGTCAGCAAAAAAATATTTTGCTTATTTTCATGACAAAACCCATGGTACTTTGAGTGATAAAATCTAAAAAGTCGTTCAGAACATTTCTACAAAAAATTCAGCTACAAATTATAAAATATATGTGTCAAAACTGTGGAGCAAATTTTTTATGATTATTAGGTAGCAATAAAAAAATATTTTCAAAATCACTGCAAAACTCTGTAATGAGGCCTTAAAACTGTGCTAGTACTATTGTAGGTGCACATTACAGTGATCAACACAGAGGCCAAGATGGTTTGTATTTCAGTTTTATATATAACTAAGTTTACAGCTCTGTTACTATTTGTGTGAAATAAATATTAACCTACTTCCCCTGTGGCAAAAAATCTAAAACTTATCACAAATTGTCTTTTTTATAAGTCAAATGTTATCTGGCAACTCACAACACAGTTAAGTAGAAATGGTAGCATAAACAATAATCCACCTGCATAATTTGGCAAAACATGAAAGCGGAAAATGAATTTGAACAAGGCAACTAATAAAAATAACTTTACACTTGCAATTGCATAAACACCTTGTGGTAATTTCATCCTATCCCATCACTTACTTCTCAGGCCCTTCCTAACACTTTTAACCTGCTTCACTGTAAACAGCAAACAGTCAAGTTTTCCTTCTATAAAGCATCATATCTAACTATGGTATATTTACAGCACTGTGTAGTTTGTGAAATGTAGATACGATGACACAATGTACAAGAACATTACAGATCAAATTTCACAATTAGCACAGATAATGTTTTAAAGCATTTATTGAAAACGAATTGTAAAAATTAAATACAACTCAAACATAGTACAAACTATATGCACACAACACTGTTCTTTTTAAATTTCTCAAAATGATGCAAATTCTGCCAACATGTTAGTCATGAAGTGAATAGCTATATCATTAATGTGTTATGTTTATTTATATCACACATATGTTCAAAATGAACTAGAAAACCATTGTCAGTATACTACTATACCCTAGGCCTGTCAACTTTACTTTTTTTAACTAGTAAAATCTTTAAATCAAGTTAATTATCGAGTAGGCGTACTTCATATTTCCAAGAAGTAGGTAATAGTTTTATATTCCTGTAGCAGTTAGGAAAAGTCCACTCTTCCAAATGTCACGTGTCATTACAAAACAAAGTGATTGCATGTGTTTCAAACATTACAATGGTAATATCAACTTATTGAATTTTATACCCAACCACAACCTAAACGGTATCATATCACTGAAATCTTGTCTGTCACTAACAAAATAATTCTTTTGCAGACTTGCTCAATTAATCCAATAAGCTACTCGACTAGCTTTGATGCAAAATATAAAATATATTAGAACATGATGTAAGCTAAAGTAGTGTGAAATTCAAGAGAGGTGATAATTCTCGCATAGCTTGAGGGTTAGTAGGGCTGTAAGGGAGGTATCTAGCAATAGCCAAGAAGGGGGAGCAAACGTGTGAGGGAGGATATGGTAGGTAATAATATCCAAGCTGCTGAAAATGTAGTGTATGTACCGTTATTTACACTCAATGCCGCCATTGTCACAGCTGCAACACAGTTGCACAGACATACTGGTATGTAAGAGCAGATCATGTGGTGTTAGAAAGAAATATGTAATGAAAAGAAGTTTTGTGCCGCCCTTCTAGTAAAATTGTTTTATGTTATCTACCTCATCTTTGTTATTTTAAGATCGATGGACAACAAACTAGGAACTATGTACATTTTACTTTAACCAACGTGTGAATGAATTGTTCTCAAATCACAACACAGACAAATAATGACGAGCATAACTGGAAATATTATGATAGTTATAGCAATGAAAACACAGAACAATTTAAGAGACTTGTGGTACAACAATTGGTTCGTTATAACATTTAATCATACTGACTTTGTCAATGAGGCAAGGCCTCCACCGCAGGGTGGGGAAGGTTCAAATAACCCACCCTGGTAGGCTGATACATTACACACATAGCCTACATTAAACACAGTGAATTACGGAATTACTATACATAGAAATACAAAATGTAGGGAATAGTAATTTTTCCCAGCAATACACCCATTTCAAGAGGAGGCGCCTTAACGAGGATTTATCCCCTAATAACCTATGTCAGTCACAAACTTAACGTGTACTGCCTTAACAGTCGGTAGACACTTATCAGTTATGTGGAAGCTATTGTTGGCCTCATTACCAGACCGACAAAATTGTCTTTTTTCGTCTTTGTTTGTTGTTTTGTTCGACATTTGTGTGGGGTAGTAAATGATTTTACTGTACCGTCCGGCAACATAGCACCTTCCCGATTGTCCTGTAAACTGTTGTCGCCAAAACACCAGTAACTGTACTCACTCATCTTATCACCTCAGAAAGTGGTATTTTAATAAGTTCCTCCGATTCATTCACCATGAACTTAAAAACACCAAAAATTTGTTCCCGGCATTGACTGCATAACTTTTCACTTTTTTGCACTTCACATTCCATGTGTTCATTTTTGCCGGCTGTAAAATTACAATAAGTGGTGTTATACTGTTACTTGCTATTAGAATGTACACATGCTTCCCGGCTGATGTTTTCACGCTAGACGTTATATAATTACACGAATGCATGTGATTAGAGCGATCAGCGCCAGCAGACTGAACCACCACACCCCTTCGCCACCTCGCTTGTGAAGGAATGGACTTGCCCTCCCCGTTTTCATCTTCTGCGCATAGCAGTGGATTGATTTCTAATTTGACGAGGACTCTAAGTAGGTTCTAAGTAGTGCTGAATCACAATAATAATTTATAATGCCATGGAACAAACACTGCCATCTTCAGCATCTTTCACTTAATTAATTCTTATACTGAAATACATAATGGTTAGTACACTAAATTCACAAATTTTGTCTTAAATATAATCTCACAATTCCACAACTGGTGACACGTCATCTTTCGGAAGCTGCAGTTCAGATCTATCTGGTTGTTGTCAGTTGTAGTACAGTCAAGTCTCTGGTTACCATCTTCTTATACCTCACTGTTGAAATAATACTTGCTAACCCAGATGGTATGCCCTGAAGGTTATGCCATTATTCTGATGGCAGTTTTCCTGAAACATTTAATCATCTTAGTAAAACAACACATGAAATAAGTAGTTTAATGGACACATTATTTTAGTTGACTAACACTGTGGCCATAGATAAAATGTTGTTTACTCTCCAAAAACAAGATTTTTTTTGTATTGCACCTTACAACTTTGATACAAATCAGGCAACTGTCTGGTGGCAAGCTATAGTCTGTTCCTCAAACACCCACCAAACATCTCCTAAACCATCTCACCTTCCACTGTAACCAACTCCTCCAAAATCTAATTCCACTCCCTCACTGACCTCCTAAGCTAAGACTGTCTACCTAGTTCTATTTTGCTTATCATCTGACAACATCGCTGATGGACAAAAGTTTCTTTCCCCTCTCAATTTATCCTTCACACCCATATTTATACATTGTCTAGGTCCTGCATCTCCAATACCATGTACAGGTTCCACCCTGCTACTGCATACTCTATGTAACATTAGCAGTCACTACTAACACCCTTTAATATCATTCGCAGCATACCTGGAGCCCTTCTCCCTTTAGACACCACTCTCTCTACCTGTCTTCTAGTCTCCTTGTAAAAATATCCCTAGGTACTTGTATTTGGATGCTTCCTCTACCTCCTGTCCTTCCCATCTGTATATGTCAGTACACCTAACCTTCTGCTTTGTAAACCTAACAGTCTTTGTCAAATTTATTTCAGTTTGTTCTCTTCAACCCACAATCATACCCTACCAAAGTCATCCTGCAACTTGTTCCCTCCACCCACCTCTACATATATCATACAGTCATTTTAAAACAATCTAATTTTTCCATTCACCCCAAAATTAGTTGTATTTGTCATTAAGCTAGGTCCAACCCCTAAAGCTTGGAGTGTAGGCTATATTACACTAACCCAAGCTTACTAAAATTCTCTTTGAAACACTAACTTAGGTCAACCAAATGAAACATGTTCCTATGAAAGCAACAGTCTATGTATGTTATTTATTTGCTTCTCATTCCGTTGAGCCCAATTGTGTGCCTGTAGCCACAGGACTATGGAACATGTCAAGAATTTACATTTAGTTCTTGTATAACATTTTCATACCAGTTGTATTTTGTTGACATGACTTGTCCAATATCTTTGTGCAATAATGTAGGCCTACACAAAAATATCTGATGGGTTAATATACTACACTATACCACTATACTTGAACTGATAAACCCTCACAGTATGAAGAAATACAAATTCATGCTGCTAGGCCTACATTCCTAAAATTTAATTCAGTTTCCACTTTCATGGCAAGTTCTAAAAATGATTATTTTTACATTTTTCAGACTTGCCTACAAATTATTGTAATTTTTTTGTTTGTTTTTTAATTAATGATCTTCCTACTCCGACGTAATTATTTCTGTTGAACCTGAATGAAAACTACTCTTTACAGTTTTTTCCTATTAATAAAAAACGATACATTTTACGATAATAATCAATGAAAACAAAAAAATAATACATTACTTACCAGATATAACACTGTTGGGGCAGACATTCGTATGTAGGCCTACTTCAATTTGCCGAAACACTTGAAGATTGTGTAGCAACTGTCTTTCTTCCTGACGGTATACATCTGCTTTTAAAAATAGCGAAAATATTACTTCTCGTCTTTGAAGGTATACAAATACGAATTTAAGTGAAGTCAGTCAAAACACTTGTCACTTCCCACTTGCACTTCACCAATTACTGCCAAGGAATTATGGTGTATAATTTTAATAATCAAGTAATTTCCACGTATGCACAAAGTTGATACCTGCAATAAGATATCACGAGCACGTTTTGTAAGGTTATGTATTAAAAACATATGGTAACTTTTAAACAAACAGAAACCTCGCCCAAAGATAATCACAGCGCTACAGCAATTCATTCAGCGGGGTCAGCAGCGCTACATGTAGCAGTCACTTGCAGTGCTGCCGCAGCGCTTTGCCCGCTGAAGGCGCCAAAAGGTTTTTTAGTGTTGCGAACACGGCAAATCAGTGGAATTTAGTAAGAAACGAACTCGTGTCGAACATGTATTTAACAGAGGTCTACTGGTAGATTTTTTATTAATATTTTGTTCGTCATGCAGCTAATTGCAGTAGTGGTAGCGAAATGTGAATAGCAAGTAATGGGTAAATATTAAAAGTAGCTACTCATCGTGTACGGACTAAACTATTGGTTTTACAGGTAAAGTTTATTAATAGAAAATGTTTCACAGTGATGAAAATGAGTAGTATGTAAAGAAAATTGTAGTTTACTTACTTTGAAATTTGATGTACTGGCAATTGGCCACTATCAAGTCGAACAGAAAACTTAACTTCCTGCCATATACAGTAAAAGGCAGAATAATTAAGCACAAAAGTGTTTTCAAGGTAATGCCCCTCTCCCTGAGCATAATAAACTCGCAATTTAGATGTCACCCTGTGGCGAGATTACTCTTTCCTGCCCATCTACACCAATCTGTCCTACCCTTCCTACACCTTCCAACTCCCTACACAGTCTCCGAGTGATCTTACAAAATACGGCCGACGTCACGAGCATAGACTGTCTCCACCGCTCCGTTCTCCACCATACCCGTTGAATCTTCTCACTAGTGTTTCTTCTTCCACTATACTTTCCCTTAGCTGGCAGTGAAACCCTCCCAATCCTCACTAAAGGCCTACAGTTTTTACCAATATTTTAACTCTCCCACTGTCCGTCACTCCATCTCGTTTCCTTCAGTACAGATGGCCTACCAATTAACTACCTTACTGCTTCCAATCTGCCCTTCCCTACTCCACCTAGGGCCTATCCTTCACCCATCTCGGTGCTCTTCTTTGTACCTTCGCCAGTTCCTGCATCTCAGCTGCAACATACATATCCCACTCTGCTGCTGCATATTCCAACATTGAAGCCATTTTGCTGTGTTAATAGTAATTTGAAATGAGCAACATGTATTAGCTAACATGTATGTATATATATATATATATATATATATATATATATATATATATATATATATATATATATATATATATATGAAACACAAATAATATATTTCACAGAATAAATTCTAGCAAACAATTTTACACGAGAGCAAATCCCGTAAAATAAATATAGTGCACATCTTATAGTCTGGAGTATGATTTCATTGTAGGCTTACTGTAGTTCTGTTAATATCGGTGATTACATTCATGTATGCTTATTACAGATACGTAACCTACTAAATACTCGGACATAACAATCATATAGCCTTTTGCAGGGTTCAAAAGAGGTACGAAATATCAATTCATTAAAATATGAGAAGTTGTTTTTTCCTATTACGTAACACCGACACTTTTCTAAAGAATTCATTTACTTTAAAAGTTTCCAGCTAATATCACATACCGACAATTTGTGACAAAAATCACGACCCTCTGCTGATGTGAAGTAGCATTTGAAAATTGATACTGTAAAGGCTCCGCTACAATTGATTTAGCACAGAAAACAGCACACGCACAGAAAGTTAAATCCAGCATTTTGGGTGGCACACGATACAATCACAAATAACACACGCACGGCAAAATAGCACAGGATCGGCGCACAGAAAGTTGAGCTAAATCCTAAAAATTCTGTGCGTGTGCGCTGTGCGCCGTGCGCAGCCAATCAGAACATGGATACCACCGGGTTCAAAAGAAAATAAACACGGGTGAACATGGAAACTAATTTGACTAACCTTTGTAAAAATTCGCGCCGAAGTTAGTAAATTGATTTATTCGAAATGAAATTGTTTTTAAGGTTTATGACAGTTACTGCAATTGTTTAAAAAATAAGTTCACCTGATTTTGTATTATAAAATAAACAAAGCAGTTGTTTACGAAAGGCAATAACAATAAAAAAATTCAGAATCAGTGATACCAACACACACGTGTATTATTTACCATTGTAGCTTGTTTTCGTTTTAACAACAACGTCCGCTGTTTCTGTGCGTGTGCTGTTTCAATTGTAGTTTGCAGCTCTGTGCTGTGCGCGTGTTCTGTGTCTGTGCGTGTGCTGTTTTCTGTGCTAAATCAATTGTAGCGGAGCCTTTAATTGCAAATGGATTGCACATGTCCAGTATTTACCTACTTTTCACAAGTATACACTGTTTTGCTATTCTCCCTAACATAAAACACATAACAAAAAAAAAAATAAATAGTGCAGCTGTGCGTGGAGTTATCCATTCATTAGCCTCTGATGAAAACAAAAACTACAGAATTAGTTTATGGTTCCGTCTCTGTCATTTCAGAACAGACAAGCTTCTTACGGAAGTGAATTTCGACAAAGAAAGCCTATTTTAAACAGTTTTGTGTATTGCAAAATCATTCTACGACCATGATTTTATTAAAGACATTGTTTAATTATTTATTTAGACGAGTGATGCAAAGATTTCGTCTCTTTGCGAGGCCACCCATAGCTGCGCAAAATTACGTGAGTTTTATTCTTATTTTTTGCGACCGAGCTCACGAGCGCGAACGCAACTTGGTTGTACATAATCGCTTTCGAAGCAAACTCGACGTTAGCAGGGTTTTCGCACGAAGTAACTTTGCGCCGGTGGTACATAATAAGCCCAGTCTGACACTAGATATGGTCTACAATCTCCTTATTGAGCACTAACAATGAGATATATAGTAAACATAGAGGGGCGGAAGGAGCTATTTCCAAGGCTCTCAGGTGAAGCATATTTGAAATTGGTCGGCCATTTTATCCATAGTCAAAACATTGTCAGCTGATGCATGTTGTAATGAAGGTTATACAAGAATCGTGAGATATATTTTGTGATATTGATCGTTGTGGTATTTGTTTTTCGAGTCCGTTACAACTACACCTGATTAATGTATCACTAGAGAACATTTCGTACCCTCACCAACATGAAATATGTATTAAATTGCTGCAGTCCACAACATATTGTGATGCCTATCTCAGTGTTTGGCTGCACACACTACAGTAATAAAATGAAAGCATAATACAACTACTATAGGCTTTGTTTATGCAGTTTAGATAAACTGCACTGTTATGTTATGGGTAGCAGCAATGAGACAGGATAAAAGGTAGGTACCGAACTTTTTGGTTTACAATCAACACAAATCAAATATTAACGAAACATAACATTCAATGAATCGTTCAGAAATTTATTACTGGGAGGAGAAGGTAAATACATACTGCTTGATAGTATTGTATGGCATAGGCTGGAATATGTTGCCAAAGAGAAGGATACATATATGGAAATTGAGGTGCGGGAACGGAAAAAGGTGCAAAGAGGGTAACAGGATAGGTGAAAAGTAGGTGAAGAAGGCAGTGGTACGATGGGGAGAATGAAGGGATATACAGGCCATATGTAATGTTGAAGGAAATGGGATGGAGTACACTAAAACACATAAGAAGAAATGAAATTCTGGTCAGGATGATCATACTTGTGACTTGAGAGGGAGGTTGGGGAGGGTTAAATTGCCACCTAGCTAAGGGAGGGTATGGGGGAGAGTTAACATTGGTGAGAAGGTTCAAGTGGTGTGGAAGAGAACGAACTGGTTAGACAGTCTATACTTGTGAGGTCGGAGAGAGGAATATTTTACAGAATGATATGGTAACTGTTAGGAGTTGGAAGGTTCAGGAGGGGTTTGGGAATGGTAGCCTAGAGAGGCAGGCAAGAATTGATCTCGCTATATGGTGACATACCAATTGCTAATATCTATTTATTTCTATAAGGTCCAGGCTCTTAAATAGGGTTAGGGTGGGTGGCATAATTGTTTACTGTTGATGTAGTTGACACGTTATATGCATGGTTCTTGTAGTAATAAGAATGTATTATAGTATTTATTTTTAAATTGTATAAATAAATGCAGGCTTATTTGCATATGTTCAGACGTTTTAGGCCTATAATTTACATTTACCAGTAGTCCTATTAACATAACCTTAACTTACAAAGTCTTACACAGTGTACTATACACAAAACTGAGGTAACAATAATTATACAAAACTAAAATACGTAATGTGTATATTTTGTGACCGCTTATGTTTACTTTAACATTTTTTAAATTTATATTTTTGGATTGTGAGCCAGTTACTCGCTACCTGCACATTTTCGTCAATTGTTTTCATACTGTATTTACGATTTATTCTCGTTCCTAAATTATTAAACTATAGACAGAGGTATTTATATGCTTTACATGCCACATAGACGTACACAATGCATCGTAAGCTTTGTTTTTCTGTTATTATCGGCACATAAACGTAATTATACCTAACCAACACCCTGCCACGCCCTTTCGTTTTGACGATGGAAACCATGGCCAACACAAGTTCAATTGGGCTTCAGCCAGAAAGCGCTTCCGCCCCTCTATTTTTACTTTATATCTCGATCACTTACGATTATTTGTTACCAACATTGGTATGGCTCCGAAAAATACAACAAAATGGATTGAAATCACTTCCTCAATTCATGTGCACAGTTGTGTTATAGGTCATTCGGAATAAAGTGAGCACTAAAGATTTAACCATTGAAAAAAATAACTAACCGTTACTGCATATAAGTCAACATTAACAACAGTAACATTATTGTTTGTATGGTTGGTAGCGAATAATTGCATGTAGTTCCGTGTATTTTCGTATTTGAATACAGCATTAAGGCCCTTTGCCACGGTGGAATTTTCCTTGGAATATTCCATGGAATCTCGCATGGCCGCCTGCGTGGATGATTCTGTGGAAGGTATAGCAGGGTTGTGGCCATTTTCATGAAAGTTTTTGTAATCGACCACGTGCAATTTTCTGTGGAGGGTTTGCTGCAAGATGAAAATACTAGCCAATCAGAAGCGAGTGTTCCTGTGCGCTAGTTCAGGCAATGTTTCGAAAACACAAACAAAAATGTTTTCGGTAGAAGCAATTCATTATGCGAAGATCTATATAAAAAAATCCGTGTTCATTGAACACAAAAAGTATAACCATCACCTTTAACAAATATACGAGAAGCAGTTTGAGAATACGTCCTAGGATGACTAGTGAGGACTGTAATACATAACTCGTTTTTCTGAGAGGTGTATTTTGAACCCGACTGTAATCAGTATAACTAATTTTAAAATCGTGAATTCTATCACTTGCCATACAATACAAAGACGTCGTGAACATAGCACATAATGTCCTTTGTTTTGTTAGTAAATGATTGGTACATAACCTAAATTGCCTTGGCTTGCAAGTATTTATAGCAGAGTCGGGAGTAGTACTATTTGGTAGTGTATCTCGAAAAGTAGGCCAAGTTATAGAGTAAAATTAGTTTATGAAAATATTTTCCTCCACAGTAATTTTTCCCAGAAATGTAGTTTAGATGTTAACCAAGCTACACAGTCAAAGTGTAGGCCTATACTTTCAATACTTGAAAACTTCCCTCCCCATAGCGATGACCCTGCCATCATGTCACAGTTATTATAATAAATACATATTTGAAATTTGCAATTGTGTAACCACCCAATGGCAAACTATAACATCTACCTCAATTATCTAACAAACCCTCTCCTAAACTTTCCAACCCTTCTCATCCTCTGCTCTTCCAAAATCAAATTACACTTCCTCACTGACCTAAGCATAGACTGCCTACCCTACTTTGTTCTGCACCTCATCGTCTGACTATTATTTCCTCCTATATAATCTGCTTTAGATAATTGGCAGCCTAACTTAACTCAAATTCCCCCTCTGTTCTACACCTTGTACATCCTGACCAGCTGTCCCAAATTTCTCTTTTCCTTAAATGAGTTTTACCCTAGTTTCTTCAACATGACTGATTGCAGAAAGCTTCCTGTGTCCTCACCTGCCTGCCTTTCGTCTTTTTCCAACATTATTGCTCGTGTTTGTACCTTCTCCAACTTCCCGCATGCCCAATTCCATGTACCACTCTGCAGCTGCATGCATGAATATTGGCTGTTAAATTGCAATATACATATAATATATTTTTTTTCCGCTGCATTATTAACTTCAATACCCTTCCCAGCGTTCCTAGAGTACTTCTCCTTTCAGACACCGCTCTCTTTGCCTTATTAACCCTACGTCACTCTGTAATATTATGCCAAGGTACTTTTATTCTGTGGTTTCCTCTATTTCCTGCCCATCTCATCTGTATACCTCTCTACTCACCACTGTCTTCCTGTCATCCTGTAACTTGTTCCTTCCACCCACAAACCAACCTTATGCTAGTTATTGTAAGTCAGGTGTATTAAAAAATTTACAGCAGGCTATGATTTAGATTTGTATTGTCACACTGATAGGTACAAAATTAGTAGTGTAACTTCACCCTACATGAAAAGTTGTCTGAAAGTACAATACACATTTAAGTAAATGGTGGTGAAGAAGGTATTTTTTGGGAAAAGGAACGGGAACGGTAGTTTATTTTTATTAGTATTATTTTATTCTTGTTTTTTACACTGACCTCAAGATTTCTGAAATTTTTTTATTAATACAATTCGAAGACACGTACTTTATGGAAATGGCAGGTATAAGCTTTATAAAACTGTAAACTGTAGTAGATTTCTTCAGTGTTGATAGACATTTGGTTTTCAAGTGGGAATCTGCCTTTGACTGGTCAGCATGCCCAATGATATAAAGCCCCAAAAATACATTGTGTACTGTAGCTGCATGCATGTAAGATAAAACATATACAGTCGAGGTATGGACACTATCCCATATTTCAGCAACTGTTTAAATCTATAATGTCAAACTACATATTCATCAAATAATACAACTAGTTCTTAATAATAACCTAGCTTGCTAACAGGGCCTGTATGTTGTAGGCTCGTAGAGCTGTGTGGGAATATTCTTTTCTAATCAAACTACCAAATTAACATTATAGAGAACCTAGGCATAATCACAACCAACACAAAAATCTATACTATAGTGTTGTAAAACAATACACTGAGATAGTGGTAGGTAATCCTTAATGTCTCTCTATTACTTTTGCATGAAAAAAAATTATATACAGTACATTAAAGAGCTAAGACAGTTTCATTATTTATTTTCAGTAAAAGCAGTTTGAATTCTAACTAAAAAACACGCACAAAAATCCTAATAAAAACCCAGGAAAAACCCATAAAAAGGTGTACAAACAGTAGTATTTCAAACTGTTTGTACATTCCATAATCACATAGGCCTACATTCTACTTCTATATAGGCCTTTCTTAAGATTCTAATACCATAAAGTTTCATGTGTTCTATACATTTTTTAAAAAATTAATGTCTCGATGCAAGATTTTTAAAGAGCAGCACAGTATCCGTGGTTATTATAGTCATACAAAATACTGTTAAATATAAGCCCTGATATTTTTACTGTAGCTACATTTACATTCTTACAAAAACCTACGCAGAATAATAAACGAGCGTACAACATACAGGTCTCGCAAGCAGGTTAGGCTATGATACACCAGTCAAATTATTTGACATTAACAATGTAGGCTTACGACATTATACACTCGCACACGTACTGAAACAAATTAAGTTTTCATACCTCAACTGTATATGATTTATCCTTCATATTTTCATCCACAGGACGTGAAACACTATGTTTTTGGGGCTATGTACAATGAATCGTACATGGCTCGATGTGCAGGCGTTTTCACCCTTTTAAATCAGTTTTCTTTCGTTGCCGAAGAAGTTCACTATTGTGCACAGTTTTACGATGCTTCCACCTGCCATTTTCACCAAATATAAGTCCGTATAATGTATAAATATAAAAAAAAATACTAAACACTCGCCTTGTGATTACTTTTAAGGCAGCAAGTATCGTGTAAAAGGATCTTCCATAGAACCATTAACACCTTCCATGGAAGTTATCATTTCATGACTCGTGCAAGATTCCAACAAATCTTGTACAAGTCATTCCATCGTGGCAAACGGGCTTTAGTGAAACACTATCAAATGCAAACGACCTCTCTGCATTTAATATACTTTAAAATTTTTTTTTAAGTTCTTATTGACATACCTACTGACTGTATAATATTATTTAAATAGCGCAAGTACAAAGTGACGGAACCGAGCCGATTGTCGTTGGCAGACGCCGCTAATGCTTCGCGCCACAGAGGTAGTTTAAAGTTCCACAGACAGATGGCATCAGAGTTAGGTTTTCGCCGCTTCTCCAAGCTTCGCTTGGAAGCGTATTGCATCATTCAGTTTGTTTGTCCATTGTGTAATGAATATGGGTTTCTGATAAACACATTAAAAAGTACTAGAAGTGACTGTTTATAAATATCATTGGTAAATTATGTGAAGTCATTAGTAATGTAAGTTGTTTTGTTTTATGATCGCCAGCCTGAGTCGCCTATCTGGAAATAGAAACAGCAATTTTTTTCCTGATTTACACATTAAGAAAATACGTTATTGTTTCTCTTTACGTGCATCGTTATCGTCCACTGCAGTATGCTGAACGAAATTTGTATTCTTGAGTTGCGTGTGTCATGTGTGTTTTTTAGTGGCGGTTTTAGTTTAAAAGTTAGAATATACTGTGCATACATTTCCGAGATTCGTAACGGTAATAGCATCGTTCGAGTAGACACAGAGAAACCTGTGACATATGCATTAAGAATATTATAGTAAATGGATTAACGGGAAATTTAACCTATTTTAAAAGTCACAGAAATGTATTTTAACTACGAAAAACGTAGTTTTATGCTATATTATGTGTTTTAAGAGTATTTGTAAAATTTTACCGTATTTTTAAAAGCCCCTATGTAATTTATTTAATATGACAACATAGCGATTCTATGCCGAGAACGAGTCACTAATTAATATTAAATGGTTTTATCCAGAGTTGTAATTACAGTAAATGTAATAATTTTTAATTGCTGATTGTTATTTTATTAATATTTGAGTAATAATAATTTTACTGTATTTTTGTTTACCTGCGATACATAACACATTTTCACTATTTTAATTAAGGATTGGTGACTATGAATTTGTAGTCCTTAATTTTATGTATGCTACAGGGACTTTTGGGTGGCTTCTTCAAACTAATGGTGACGGATTAATTTTACTCCCTAGAGGGATCATTTAAATTTGGGCCCATCCTAAATATAGGATTTGAGATAGCATCACCAAAAGCTAGTAATTATTGTAGGCTCACCGACCGTGAAAGAAGAGGGTAGAGCGATAGGAATTACAACAGTAATTTAATAGTGAACATCAAGAAAGAAGAGGATGCCATTATAAGCAATTTTGGCTAGCTAAGTGAAAATTAGAACATTTCTTTGTCACCCAAAATTTCCTATATTACTGCAAATAATTTGGTTTCAAACTACTTTCAAAGGATTTTAAGTGTTATAAGGATGATTAAGTTGAACTTTTCCAGAACTTAAACTGTTTATTTCTTGATTTGGACATTTTTTAAAGGATAACTATGTACCTGTACCCAGAAGTCTTGGAAGAATTAGTCTTTATATTTGAGCAGCCGAGTAATTATTTGAGACATTTAAGTTGAACTGATATTTAAACCCTGAGGATAATATTTAATCATTTGGAGTGCTACTATTTGATTGGTAATTAATAATTTTAACTTCAGAACACGATTTCAGAGCTGTGTGATTTTTAATGCTACGTTTTAATTTTAAATTTCAGTCAGTTTCCTCTCATGATATCAAACCTTTTCTAATAGTAAATTACATAGCTTTTTTCTTTTGAAATCATAATTATTGTGTTTGAATTGTCTGTGTTCTGTTGATGAAGATATTCAGGTGTCACTACCTACACACCTACACTACCTCGAAACTTAATCACTTTAATAAATATATTTCTTCAGTACAGTGCACTATACACACAGTAAGTAAATCATACTATTATTACTACTTATTAAGTAGTCCTTCTTTCTTACGACTTCGTCACAAACCTGTGTTATATAAGACTTTTACTCGCAGGTATTTATAACTAAGAGTACAACTGAGTATTGCATATATTCAGCACCCGTGCATTTAATGAGGAGATATTGTAGATAACATTTATCGGAGCAGTGTAATGTAAATGTAAACATTGTACAAGCCTATGTTAATAAAAGCATGTGGCAATGTTGATGTTTACATGCAGCAGAAAGATATAAACTAGCAGAAAATAAAAAATTAATCAGGGCTTTTGTGAGTGTTCACTTTATTCCGAATCACCTATAGTTGCACACATTTAAGATTAAATTATAAGGATTATGAGATAACAAATAGTTTCCGTTTAAACATGTAATACAATAAAACATTTTGCTCCATACGGTTGGTGAGCCTGGTCGTTTCGATTCTATTATATTTGTCAGTTACCATGTGTTGGTTGTGCGAAATGCTGTGTTTTCTAGTCTATAATTACTAAAACATGTTATTTGAAGGCGAGTTTTTAGTGTTTTATTTATTTAGATAGTCACTTATTGCTTTGTAAGTGTGCAGCATTGGATTTACAATACGAATAATATGTGTAGTAAAATGTTGAGTGCCTTGCTGCGAATACCCTAACCAAAACATTTCCCACAAAATTATTTTTACAAACTCACGCCACTTTTAATGCGTATAAATAAATTTTGTAAATATACTTTTACATGCATGAACATATATCAAGAAATGTTTAAATCATGCATAATAAAATATTATAGAATGGTAACATGACACTGTTAAGGACGCTGGACCCGTAAAAATTCAAAATTTTATATTTGTGCCAAACACTGTTCAACTTTTACACATGAGATAAAATGTCATTTCCCCAAATAAAAAAAATAGGTCCAATAGTTTTAGCATAATTACCTATCAAAGTCACAAAATGGCAGTTGCGGTGTAGCCAATAAAAAATAATTAACTTCCAGAAACAAGATAATTCACATTGGTACTTCATGATGTGAGCTACTTCATGACACTTTTGTAAACACAAAGCGATAAACTTTTGTATTTGTAAAAAATTGATGAAAATCAGTAAGTTTTTGCATAACTTTGACTTTTACCTACTACTAAAATATTCAAAACTAACTATTGTCAAACATGTCATAAAATGCATTGATACACTGACTTTCAGTTCCCGTAATTTTGAATTCATAAGATAATTACTTTTTTTGATTTTGGCTACACCGCAACGGTCATTTTGTGACTTTGATGAGTGATTATGCAAAAACTGTGGGGCCTAAATTTTTTTTATTTGGGGAAATGACGTGTTATCTGATGTGCAAAAGTTGAACAGTGTTTGGAACAAATATAAAAATAGTACATTTTACGGACAAAACAAAACTCTTTCGAAAATTCAATTGACTGAAAATAGTCATATATAAAGGAAATAAACAGTTATACACATAGAAAAAAACTATAAAATGGTGTTTTCTAGGCATTATATGCTAACACTTCAAAAAGTAAATTAAAGATTGAGCAGGTGATTCCTCGTACGATTTCGAGTTGCGTGGTTGGCAACATATAATTCCTGAAAACGCGAGGCTTAACTTGAGAGTGTGAACTCTATCCTTTATATGCTCCTTGGTTAGGACTCTGTATTTCTCAAATGAACAATACATTCTAGAGTAGGCCTATCGAATTAATTTTTGGGAAAATTCCCAAAATTGGGTCAATGTCTTCAAGCTCCAGAAAAAAAATATTAGGGACTATATTACCACCTCCTGATAAAACTGGCTGTTTACTATCTGCTGGATAGACTATCAGCTACTTATAATCAGCCATTGTGTATTACGACCCCTGGATAGTAACCAGTTAACTATCTGGTAGATATTCGGAGGTACTTGGTTACTTTTTTCATAAGTTGTTTGTAAAAATGTATCTAACTGTTTACTTTTTAGTTGAAATTTGTTTTGTTGAGTTGTTGTGTGTTTATTGTTTCGCGAATATTACACATTGTCACTGTCTCTCATGTTTAACATCATTATTAAATAAATAATTGATTAAAATAGAGGTATTAAATAAAATAATAGACCCAGATAAATTACATTTTAAAATTCACGCACACAACACAATAAATACTGGTTAAAATTAAGTAGTTAAAAATAGTGTTAATTATCGCTTTGAAACCAATATGAATCATAACATGAAAATTTTAAGCTGATATATCTACACAATTTTTAATAATATCACAATTTATATTACTTTCTCCACAGTCATCAAAACTTATAGGTCTCCATTTTGTGAAATTGGATCCTAACCTCAACTTCATGATTAACAAACATATACGACGCCATTTTTGTTCCAATTATATGTTTCTTGGATAAGTACCTATCAGCAAATCGTAGTAGCTGAGTATCAGACATACCACTTAGTTTTCCTGGTTGTAAGATAAAGGTATAACATCTAATACACTTTGGGATTTAACAATTTTACAAATTTTGCTAGCTACAATATTTTTCCCTCGGAAATTCAAATGCTGACCATGTGAAGTGTGGGCACTTTTGTCTAAGGCACTAATATTACACATACTGACATTTCGGAAATGTTTACAAACATTTTCAAAGGACTTGTTTGTTTTCCTGATTTCCTCGTTAACAACAGACCAAGGGGGAAAATCATACCTTGCTGGCAAATTTGTCACTGTGACATTAGTGTGAGTTAAGCCCATTAGAGACAATTTTAGAGAATTCACTGCTACACTGGCATTGTTTCTATATACATCGTAACTTCCTCCTATCAACACTACAGTGTCTGTTGAACCTAGATTATTTTGCTCATCCTTACTAAGTTGACTAACATTCGAAAGTGACGCACTTGGCTTCACTAACCCTATAACCTCTTTATGCACAAGTTCCTCACTTACCCTACTCGCTAGATCTCTTCCATGACTGTCAACAAGAATAATGACTTTACCTTTTTTAGGTTTCCTTGGTTTGCTTCCACTTGTGTTCCTACGGCTGTAAAGAACTTGCACAGGGGGATCGTCGTCGTCCACTTCTAACTCACTTAGACACTGGTACCTATTTCTGATTTCCACTGGAGAGATTTCTTGTCTCAGTTTACCTCGTACAGCAACGGTTGCCCTCGTGGGTTCACTCCTTTTTACTTGAGCACATTTCTCACCTACTGACTTCAAATCACACTGAAGAATTTTGATAATTACCTTCAGAGAGTCTAGCTCTTCTAACAACTCCTTGTATACTCTGGTTTTCCACGAACTCATCTTCACCTCCATAAGATTTACCGAGTCGTTTACATTATTCCCGCCATTGCACTCGCGATCTTTGCATGATTTACATGCCCAGTCGTCTTTTGGAATCTCGTCCTCGTCCACCTAGCTACATTTTCAAAAATGGAACCATCTGTCGCATTCATCACAAAGTATGCCGTTCCGTACCATTTTGCTACAAGATCCACATTTATAAATAATTAAAACGTTACGCTTTCTTGGAAGACCATGCTGCTTTTCAATACTCGGCGCCATCTTGCCAACGAGTCGATAGTTTCTCGGATAAGCGAAATCAGAGGGTCGTAATACACTTTTCTGCACTATCTTCTAGATATGTTTTTTCCAGAACTTTATCAGGAGGTGGTAATACAGACCCTAAGAATAATAAAAAGGAAACTATGTCACTGCAAGCCCCTGTTTAAAGAACAGAATATTTTAACCTTGCCCTGCTTATACATGTACCGCACAGTAGGCCTATTGTATGTCAAGCAAAACACTAAACTAGTATTAAACTGTAATATTCACAACTACAACAAAAAAAGGCCAAAATAATTAACATATCATATTACATAAAACAACAAAATTTGCAGAAAGCCCCCATTATAAAGGTATCTTGCTAATCAATAAGTTACAAAAAGCATTAAAACTATAGAAAATTTAGAAAATTTTAAAAAGGAATTAAAAAGCTATGTATTAAAAAATGCATTTTATGCTATTCATGACTATCTCAATTGTTAAATTTGTAATATAATGACAATTTTGTTTTTCTAAGTTGGTACCATAAGCAGGCAGACTTAGGGCCGGTTTCACCAACATCCCCTAAACAAGCCCTCAGCTAAGGGACACTTAAGCTTAAGGGTCCCTTAATTCTGATACTTACAAAAATGGCGTTTCACCATTAAAATGTGTGTTTTTTTAGGTGACACTTAGCTGAGGGCCACTTATCCTAGACAGCAGTATTTATTCTCAAGTTGGCACTATGAATTTGTTGTCAC
>PNEQ01065229.1:0-19446 GCA_003012365.1 Medauroidea extradentata
TTACCATACAACGGTTTACCGCATATTTCACATTTATCAGAACTCGGGGGCATATACCAAAGTTCTAGTTACGGTTTTTAAGCGATTAACTAAAGTGTAATCACTTAAATCAATGAAAAGAGAAGAGCCTACAAAAACGCATCTGCACCCCACAAACACGTCCCGAATAATAATAATAATAATAATAATAATAATAATATGGATGTAAAACTATATATTGGACGAATACGTCGCCAGAATATATGTTGAAGTCCATTTGTTGTAAATTACTAAAATTATAAACTTTCGCTATCGAAAAGTCGGAGCGAGTACGTAAATGCCGTGTTACATAATAGGCCTATAACGACCTGATTTAATAGACTATAACATTGGTGTGTAACCGGGAAACATGTTATATTTAAGAAAACTCTGTAAATAACATTACCTTAAAATTTTGCAGATATTCCTAGTACAAATTTTCACAATGGCAGTTCACGTTTTACCCTCAGTTGTTTACTGAAATAAAATAAACAGTCCGTTACCTGATGACATGGCATCACAGCTCAAATTTGACGAACCCAGAAGAAAGCAGTGACACGAAGCCCTACAATGGAGAAGCAAAGGAATGTGATGGGTTTGGGAAATTGAGTTCTCGCCGGCTTACGAACGTACACCATGTTTCCCACATGCGCAAAATCGGCATCTTACGTAAGCATTGTGCAACGTTGAGTTGTCATTGCGTGCATTCGCCGAGTGTATTGTATTTGTGACTTGTAATTGATCGTTCTGTGGATTCTTTATGTACGGCAATCGATAGACGCATGCAACCATAGGGGCAATTAATTAATTTGTGATGGTGGCAACGGCTTTTGATGTTCAGACAGAAATTTACATAAAGCATTCACCTCCGTTACGAATTTTCCAAACATTTGTTTATGCAAATTCTGCAGCAACGTTCGGCATAGTGTTAGTTAAATTCCTATGACGCTTTCGTAACTAAGAATTAACACGGAATAGAAATTTAAGTTTATATATAGACCTACACGTGTAGTATAAAAACGAAAAACATATTAAAATTGTTTTGAATTGTATTCACTAAAGCATCGAATTACATACACTTGAAAGTAAATAACAGCGAATTGTCTGCAAACTAATTTAACGAAGAGTGTTTCTTTAACATAACGGCGTATTTATGTTAACATGTCCGTGAAATTACGGCATTTTTACAGTGCATGAAAAAACAAAGATAGATTTTGTGGCAGGAAGTTTGTTTCATGATCACCACATTAAAATGCCTATTATCCCAGCTAAAAAAAATTGTAGTCGCTAAAAAACTATTTTATGTCTGCTACAAAATAATTTAGTTGTGACCATTTACCACAAAATTTTTCTTTCAGTGCGTTAATTGCGGAAATTAAAGTTCCCTTGTATCTTCCAGAAATGTGATGCATGTAAGCTTTTGTACTTTATGGTTTGTGCTTAGTGCATGTTTGAGCTTCAATGGGGAACTACTATACTTGGTGTGTGAAACACACTACACCAGTAGTTTTTAAACGTTTTGGATTGAAGGACTATTTATTTTACGAGTGGAAGAGTTGCGGCCTGCAGCTGTCTGTACGTACCACTCAATGTAATCTAATTATGACACATTTTCCTTAAAGGTATTAACATCTGTAACACTGAGCAGTAATTCGAAAAATTGCGTATAATTTGTAACGTAGGCGTTCTATACCATTCATCCGATTGCGGTGAAGCCCTGGTGAGTTGTGCGCTTGCGCCCACAAAGGTTTCTATCAAAATATATACACACACTCACACACTCTCACAAACTCTCACACACTCTCACACACTCTCACAAACTCTCACACACTCTCACAAACTCTCACACACTCTCGCACTCACACTCTCACACTCACACACCAACACACCCCAACACACACCAACACTCACTCACACTCTCTCTCGCACGCTCTCTCGCTCTTATTCTCACTCTCACTCTCTCGCTCTCTCTCTCACTCACATGTGAGGTCGTGGCAAATCGTGGCAAATGTTTCTAAAATGGTAATATCATAAATGACCGTTAAGATTATTTTGTACCATTTAGAAATTTAAAAAATTGAAAAGTGCGCGAACAAAGTCGCGGTGAAAAACTAGTATGAAATGAAATGTTTGGCAAATTTACATTTATTTGTGTGTTTTATAAATTCTGGATCAGGAATAATACTGATTTAGAAGTGTCTTCAGGCAGCAAGGAATTACGCTTCTACTCTTTCATTTAAAGAGGAAGTGGGGCATTACGTAACGCCAATTCATCAAATTAAAAATATCTACGTTTCGGAAGTAGCTATAAAATTTCTGGCTAGTAAATTTTGCTATCTTTGCAAGTGAACATTTGATGCATTATTTGAGGGTAATAGTCTCTTGCGCCCGAATCAAACGTGCGATACTTCGGCGTTAAACATTATGGCCCAGAGATAAGAGAGTCTGACAAAATATTTGCTAAAAAAGTAGACGAAAAATTTTTCTACTAATTATTTTTTCTGCACATTGGCTTCAGGAAACCTGCAATTTTCAATTATTGAATTTATTTCTGATTTATGCATAACTCTTACTAAAATCGACTATCCACGCTCTCATAGAATGTTTTATCACGCATAATATAGACGCAGGGACGGATCCGAAGGGGGTAGGCCCCCCTAAACCCTCCGTCCCCCAAAAAACGAATATGTGCAATGTAAAGATCTTAAAAGTGACAATTTCGGTATGCCATTGGTTTATTTATAAAGACAAATGTAGACTATCTCGCCGCGGCCCTCTCCTTGTCAATATTCATAAACAATTTTTTGTAGTAATTCACCCTCCCTCTAAAACACATCGCTGAATCCGTGCCTTCATAGGTGGAACATCAGACCCCATCTCGGGTCAATTTAATTTGTTGATGAAGTAATTTGTTTCACACTGATTTTTGTACATTAAGTTATGATAGGACGTAAAATTGTGATTTGGTTGAAAGTTTGTACGTAGTGTTTAGGTTATCATTTCATAAATTTAGTGGGTGCAGGACACGTGGCAAATGGAAGCGATCCAGTGCCGACAAAGAACGATGGCCTGCAGAGACTGGAGCAGACAGTGGCAAAACTACCGATCTCCTCCCCGGAAGTCCGCCCTCGAGAGAGAGATAGAGAGATAGATAGATAGAGAGAGAGAGAGAGAGGAAACCAGCGAAGTTGAAATAATCGGCTTATAACTCGTGCGGCCAGCGACAATACCGACGGCATCGCGGCGGAGATAAGATGGCACGCGGCTCGCTCATTTGTTTTGTGCTGGTTGGCAACACTGTCGGTCTGGCGGCAGAGGGGCTAGGTTGCAGGACACAGGGGTGTATTAGGCAGCATTGTATCACTGCCGGTAATACCCCGTGCACCAAGTTCTGCCAACTTCACCGCCAGAAGAGGAATTAATCTCTACGTTGTGCGTTGAGGTTACAGGCGGATTTGTTGCGGCCTGTCGGCTGTGTTTTGTCTCTGGCTGGTGATGCTCGGGATATAATATCTTCTCTGTACATTCCATGTTATGGACACTTTAGAAGACCGTATTGACAACAATAATAAGCAATTAAGTCGGATTCACAACCACGTTTAACCTACGTACGTGAGGTTTTTGGGATTGGATTCACTACGCCATAGAATCTAGATATTCACAAATTTTTTTTTGTCAGTATAAATGATTTCACCCTAATACTTTTGGAACGAAACAACCGTAATAATTTTCGACAAATAGAGGAAGTATTTGAAAAAGATTTTCCAAATAAAATTTAGTCTTACATTCTTATGGTTACATTTAAGCTACGTAATGAGTCGAAAGTTGACCAACTCAGTTACTTACACACTCATACTATTCTGGCGATGTGAATACTTGCACGTACTTTTACACATACATACGTTGATAATCCAGTTTGAATGCATTTCATTGTTGTATCAGGCATTAAGGGGAATTGCAGCGGGTTAGAAATCCACGTTTATTTTCTAAACTTATTTTGGCCTACATGTGCGCAATGTACTTATTTACGAACAGAAAACGCATTTCTGACAAGGACTTTGAAGAACTTTCCAAACATCACGTGCCTGTGAGATACCGTTTTAGATCCCTCAGACATGCCTAAACACGGCTTTTTCGCACAATTTTATCTCGACTGCTGCTAAGAAAAGTAATCGAGAGTTCTACAGTTGCGTAATCTGGTACAGACATGCCCAGCAGATAGCTGCCCTATTTCCGCTTACTACGTGCTTAAAATGCGTTGTACTGTTCTCGCAAATATGTTTGTTCACGAAACGGTTCCATTTATGCCCGTTGTGTCAATGTACGAAAAGAAAATACAGTTCAAGCGATGATGGAAAGGCAGTTTCAAAATGTTCAAAATAGTTTTTTCCCCAACCTGTTATATGTGAGAAACTACTCATGGGATTCTTGTGAAACTACTCTAGAAACATGCAATGGACTTTGCTCGAAACTGTTCACCAATACAACGATGGGGTTGCCATTGAAAGTGTCAGTCAGGTGATTGATGCATGGTACCACTGCGGCTTGCCACACTCCATGTTTCGAGATGTGACAGTCAACATCGCCCTTGGCGCCGTGCCTCACTCACACAAACACACGGTCAGTAGGCGGGTGCCTTAAGGACTTGTTCCCGAGTTTTTTTCAGACTGGTGCCAATAACTCAAATATTTTTTAACCAAAAGTTTTGAAAAAATTTGAGTCAATGTGCAATCACACGATGCACAATACTGTGGACGCGTTTTTTTAAATAATGTACCATTCGCCAGCAAAAAAATAATTTCCTTCATTTTTGCTTATTTTCACGACGAAAAACGTGGTACTTTGGGTAATGAAATCTAAGAAACCGTGCAGTATAATTCTACAAAAAAAATTCAGCTACAAATTATAACGTATAAGTGTCAAAACTGTGTAGCGAAATTTTGATATGAGTATTAGGTAGCAATAAATTTTTTTTTTTTTTCGAAATCACTGCAAAACTCCGTTGCGCGCTAGATAGCGCCTTGCTCGGAGAAGCTATGGAGCACTATCATAGTCGTCTCTAATTAAAAGGACCCGGTCTTCAGTACGGCAACCCTGCCAACGAGGGTCATTTTAATGGCACTTGTATAGGCAATTCGGAATAAAAGGAGCACTCAAAAAAGCCCTGCTCAAGTTCTATTTTCATCTAATTTGTATCGCTCCACGCCTAACGGCTAAATATGGGGCATCTCTAACCTCGCCGAACACATCACTTGATGTTTGCGCGTGTAAGATAAATTGTGCAGTCAGTACGAATCTATACAGTTTGATTAAAAAGTAAAGTTTATTACCTATGTAAAATGCAATTATGTCTATTTCAGTTGATTTGTTGCAGTATGGTTGTATTTGAATAGGAAAATACACGTAACTATATTGCGCAATTTCGTTGCCAACCACACAAGCAGTAAGGCAACTAGAGTTATTGTTGAATTATATGCAGTAACGGCTAGGTAACATTTTTACTGCTCACTTTATCCCGAACGACCTATAGCTCTTCTACGGCTGTGGAGTTCCCTGGTTCGTTTGTCAGTCCTACATTCAGGCGAATCAGGTAGCGTCATTGCGTAGGAGAGATCAAAACGCTATTAAAACTGCTGTTTTTTTTTTTTTTTGCAAGATTGCCACATCGATGACCGCAGCCTTCTGCTAAAGAGTCTATGCGCTTGCGTCTGTGTAGTCAGTACTGCTCCTTTTCTCTTCTTGTGTCACCAACATGCAAAGCAGCTCCGATGTAGACTCCTTTAAGGCTGCTCAAGTGGGGGGAAATTACAATTTTATGTTTGTATGAAATAATGAGACGTTACTTGGGAGTAAAGTTTCCTCTTACAAAAATTTAGCGTAGCCAGTTTTCCCATAACGACATTTCAAAGTCTAAGTTTGCATATTTTTACTTCATACAAAACTTGAAAATCAATAAATGTTATGAAATGGAATAATTCACATTATAACTACATGTACCGAGCTACATTTTAAAGTAAAAAAAAATTTTACAAAAATTGTTTATATTAAAACAATTTTTCTAGAATTAGGTAATTTTTCGTATCTTTTAGTTTTCTTAATACAAAATTATTATGTAATGGGGTTTTGTATGCTTCAAGCTGTAAGATCGTAAAATGTAGTTTTGATGTATTTTTTTTAAATTTCGTTATGTTTACTGGTTTTCAAGTTTTGTATGAAGTAAAATTGTGCAGAATTTGAATTTGAAATGCCATTGTGGGAAAACTGGCTGAGCTAAAATGTTTTCGTAAGAGGACAAGGCAGAGAGAATAGTTTTTACATTGTATACAGTTGAAATTGATGGACTACTATTGCTTTTATTATACCTGTGACCATCCGTAGAATACAAATGAATTAGCTTCTCAGGAAGGTTACGTGTGAAAACTAAGAAAGGCAGTGAAGGTGTGACAATTTGGTAACGCTTAAGAAGGTAATAATATCTGTGCTATGTCAGATGGGAGATTTTTATAAATCTCATTGTATGGAACCTAAGCGAAAATTATTGTTAAAGTGCTCATGAAAATCGTAACTACCAACATCACTTTTGATAGTTTTATGTGACAAATACATGTCTCGCTAATACTCCAGATGCACGACTGAGCGCGTCGAGTCGGTATATAATGATCCTCTCTTAAGTCTCTTAAGACTTGTGATTCAGTTGTCCACGGGCGTTGAAAGTACGTGGTCACGGTACCATCAGCACTTACAACACAGCTCGACACATCGCCACGGCAGCTCGTCACGTCATGGAAGATGTGTTCTTGTAACTGCCAACATAAACACAGCGAGTCGACAATTCGCACAGTTTTGTCATTGTATTCGGAAGGAATGCCGCTATTTGCTAAAAACCAAAATATTTTATCAACATGAAGTTGTTGTTGCTATTTTCAATATAATATTGTTTATTTTCAGAGATTTTTTTTAGAAATGCGAGTTTTGTTTTATGATTTTACAACTTTTATCACGTAGCCCACGTCATCTAATTTCAGTATAAATTATTTCATTTCAGGAAGTCTATTGGTTTATATTAGGTGTATGCTCTCATTACATAGAAATTATAACTTTTGCCGAGTAGGCCTAGATATAGTACAAGTGGACTTATATGTATACAGCACTAAGCGGTATAATGCATTGTTTTTAAATCAAAACCGAGTAACGTTTTTTTAATGATGCCTTGAAAGCCCAACATCCATAAAACCTTAAAACTTTATTTTGTATAATTTTGATTTGAAAATAATTTTAGTATCCGTAAACTGCTCGCGCAGAGGTTTACAGATGTTAAAATTATTTTCAAATCAATAAGTGATTGTTTTTTTAAATCGGCTGTTATATAGACCTAGATATTATCACATTAAAAATTACAAAATTTTAACGTTTTACATTTTGTTTCTGAAAGCGGTTTTTAATTTTTAATTGCCAACAAACATATTACTGCCAAGTACTGTATGGATAGACATCCAGCAATAATATTTATGTACTCGATAAAAAAAATCCCGTCGAATTATTTCGAGTAGTTTAGATTTTATCTACGATTGAATATTTCAGTCGTTCGCTCGACGTCTTACCTTTCCATACCCCCTAATGTACACGAGGTTTACGCGCACGTCGATGTCTTAGAACAAGTAAAGGAAACAAATAACTTGTTCGAGAACAGCACCTTCAGAAGACACGCACGAACAAATTGTCGGACGGAATCGCGCTTCTGCTCCATTGTAAGTACACCTTGATTAGAACGTGCTAAAATTACCCTTGTCAGTTCTTCTGATTATTCGAAATGGATAATACTGGAATCACAATATCGCGACAGACGCGACGTGAATGCCGCAACGCGAAAAACAAAAGATATCTGCCAATCGACACCGATGTTTCTGTGACGCCAGCGCGTCATGAATTCCGATTGGAAAGTATTTTTATATTTTTCATGTCGAGGAAACGACAAAGAAAAAAAAATGGAATTTAATTTTGCGGCCACAGTTGGTGAAACTACTGAATTGGTAGTAAATTGCATTTATTTACTTTACTAGAAACTTTTATATGTTGTAAACAAATCATAAAATTTTTAAATAAATGTGTAATTTTAACTATTTTCACGTTTGGAGATGCCAGTAGGTATTTAAAATAAATTACAAATCAACGGGGTAAAAAAAACAAAACACTGTGAACATCTGTGACCTTTGTACTAGATGTTAGTATGTAGTGGCGAGGAAATACATCTAATATTTTTTAGTAATAGTCCCGCGGCTGACGAACCAGAATCCGCAATAACGAGAATTTTTAGTCTCGCATTACACACTTCGCGTCGCGTCTGTCGTGTTATTGTGATTCCAGCATATTTTTGTTTCCCACTCTGTATTTCACAATCTAACATCCTATAAAATAATTTTGTTCATTATTGATGTCAATAACAATGCCTGAGCGAACAGATAGTGCAGTGTATTTATATTTAATTTCATGATAAAGTACACGAATCAGAAGTGTTAAAATTAAATTCTAGAAATAAATACATTCCTTAAATGCGTTTTCTTTGGTTGTGTGCTAGTTTACGAAATAGCTTGGAAGTTTTTTTTTCCTTTTGTATGTAGGTAACACCTCGGTGTTAAAACGTCAGTGTTTTTTTTAGGCGAGATTTTAAATTACACGTGGTATACGAAAATAAATACTGTACACATTTGTACTGGATATATTATTACCAAAACACAGTAGTAAAATGCTAGTGTGTATAATTTCAGAAACGCGCTGTAGCGCTCAGGATAATTAGGATAAAATATGTAATGGTGTTAGTCCAATTACGAGCCAAGACTTTTTATTGCGTAGAAGAGGGGATTTCTCTCCCTTTCTCTTCCTCTCTCTCTCTCTCTCTCTCTCTCTCTCTCTCTCTCTCTCTGAAATGAAACAAGGCACCGCGACAACTATTTTCAGCAAGCAGTTTCTGTGTCGCAAAATGGTTTTTAATTCTATGTTTCATCTCTTATTTTCGGTCGTAACTGTTTTGTAACTAAGGATAGTAAAAATTAAAGAACGCAAGTGGATGTTTTGTGATTTTTATTTCGTTGCCGGCGAATTTAAAAAAATGCTAATGCATTAGCGTAATCTCAGCTAAGTGCAATGTTCTCTGTACGAAATAGAACTGTGGCAATTTGGTGACCAGTGGAGATTTGCAATACCTGTTTTTGTTGGAAATGACTTACGACTATATTTACTTTTTTTTCCTGAAAACCCTTGACAAAAGTACCACTTCACGGTAGGGAAGTGTAATCAAATCATGACGGTGTTCGCAATGTAGCTATTTTGCTATATTTAATGTACGGTATTTTTCGAACTGCAAGCATTCCTGAAGGCGCGTAAACATTTCAGACATTGTATGCTGTATTTGTTAGCCTACTACACCTTTTTGCATTGCTAGATAATTAATTCCATATTATCGTACATGTTTTGACAGATAAACAGTAACACAATCATTATATTCCAACCGATGTCAAGATAGCATATGGGAGTAATTTATTATCTAACAAGATGTAGTAGTAGATGGAAATTTTGAGCACCACTTCCCTTAAAAGTCGAAATTTTCTTTAAAGTGCAGCGTGTAATGTACACAACCAATTAAAGCTTACTTCACGATCTCTATAGTCACACACATCGATGTCGTTTCGAGAATTTACAACTGGTGAGTTGCGCTTTAATACATTCAAGTAACGAGTTTATCGGGATATATAGATCCTAGGTTTCTCATGCTTGCTCACCCATCTGTACTATTGTAAAACGGGATGGTATGAGTCATTCAATTAATCAGAACAACATTTTTCTCAACAGCTGAAGCTACTCATGAAATTACTTTAAATGTTTTTATTTGGAAACTATCTGTTGCCCGCGATTCCGTTCCTGGTTTTGCAATGCCACTCAAAGAAAGAGTTTGTATTTAATGTTTATTGAAGTGCATTTGTATACACAACACTTATTTTATTATTTTTTCGTCTGGTGCGTACACGAATAAATCAGGAGTTTTTCTGACGTGTGAGCAGACCACATATAGCTCTTCATGTGACAAGCATGGACTTTCTTAGTCCCCAACCAACTCGCCAAAGTTTCATCACAATAGGACGAATGGTAAAAGAACGCTTGCATTACAGGCAGAATATTCATTTGTGATAAATAGATGGTGACCATATTTATACAAACGTATTACTGTCGATAAGTGAACGCTGTGTAGCTCGTCACAGTAGAGTGATGACGGTATGGCATACACATATTGCCATAACACAATGACGTATTGCTGCTGAACGCGTTGTACAATGTTATGTCGGGCAACATCTTCACCGTGGAGTGCTCAGTGTCGTTTGAACGTAGATTTAGTATAGGAATATCGTGAGAATACAACACCTTTCCCAGAAAGCTAAGCGAGACTATAAAACACTCCTATATAAGATTCCAGATGTCACAGTCAGTCTGCTGTTAGTCCCTCAAATTTTTCGCGTGCCTGACGACGGGAAATACCATTTCCCGAAAGATCGCTTCTGTTGTCGAAGGGATCCTACTGCTATCGTCTGTTATTATTGTTGTTTTTGTCTTGTATACAACCATTTCTGTTGCATTGTTCGTTTATCTTGCCCTCGTAATCTTTCGTCAATCACTCCCGCCATTTTCATGCATTTTGTTTAGTCCTTGTCTGATTTTTCCTTTTTTCGTTTTTAGTGTTTATTTTACATTTTTTGGTTTCCAGTTTAACTTACTATATTACTATTTCGGAATTATTTGTATGTTTGTTGAGTACAGCTGTTTCTGGCTTCTTTTGTTTGTTTTATCGTATTGTTATTGCTTATTATCTCGTGCTTAGTCTTTTTATGTTGGTTGTTTAGTTATTTTATGTAATCGTGACTCAGCAACTTTTGCTAGAAATGGGGTGCACAGAAAAAAACGGTTTTGTGGTGACTACAAAATGTTTAGTCAATATGGACCTCACGAAATCATTTTGCAATGGTTACAAAAATTTTTTTGTAGTTACTGCAAAACTTTATTGGAGACAGCAAAAATTGTTATTGGTCACCGCAAAATAATTTGATAAGGTCCATAATGACAAAATATTTTGTGGTGACCAATAAGTTTTTTTTTCAGTGAATATCCAAAATAAATATTCAATTTGTTGTACACCCATTTCAGAAAACAAAGATTACAGTAAAACTGATGTGGGATGTCATGGAGTTTGTAATAAAACTCGCAAATCTCACAGTAAATTATGTAAGTCTAAATGTTGGTTTGCAACAATGGAAGAAAAATTAATACAATTTTGGGACGAAGAGTTAAACCAGGTAATCAAAACAACTGAAAATACAAGGAAAATAAAATTTAAGATGGTGCAGATGATTGCTCAGATGAAGACCAGATTACCCACAGGACATAACACAAAGACGACACAAATGAACAATAATTGTTTGTTTTAAACGGGCACGTTGCGACGTTTCGGGAGTTGACATCTTCTCCCCCATCTTCAGGCAGACAACAGTTAATCCAAGCTGGTTTGATTTGAGTGTTTCATAGTCTCGCTTAGTCTTCAAGTAGAACGCAGTGCTGCAATCGCTTATGTCCTCAGTATTCACCTAAATCATTCACTTCCACTACAAGAATGTTTCAAAGAAATTATTGGACGCAGATATCAAATATCAGGCTAAATAAGACAAGTCTGTTGTAAATTTAATTATATTATCGTTTAAAGTATGTCTACCTATGTTTAAAGTTTGTCTACCTATGTTTAAAGTTTGTCTACCTATGTTTAAAGTTTGTCTACCTATGTTTAAAGTTTGTCTACCTATGTTTAAAGTTTGTCTACCTAAGTTCGGTTCGGAGCGACTCTCTTATAGAACTATAAAACAATTTGTAGATTTAGTTTCGTATTCAGGTACCTTACAGCCACGACTCTCACAAGCCATGTCTACCTAAGCTGTTGTATATAGTAAAACATACGTCCAGTGGCGTCTCGTCAGGGTAAGCAAGGCAAGCAGTGCTTGCCCAGGCAGCTTCCTGACAATTATCTGATTATAATACACATTTACTTGTAACCTTGTCTCTACTGGAAGCTAACTATGACTCGTGCAAATAAGTGTATCTTTTACGAATTCCGCTCGGATTACAACACTGTCAATTGGAAGATAAGAACTAGTAAACAAGCAAAGCAAGCTGTTGAAAAGCGCTTCCAATATCGCTTCTAGGGGATAGAGTTGCAGCGATAGTATTCGGGTGAATGAAGGGGTTGGAGGGGTGACCGGGCGGAAGGAACACGGGAGGGGATTGGCTACGTAACGCTGTGTTAGAAGCTACGATTGCAGTGCTTTCTCACCGAAGTGTTCCGAATATTGCCGAACCTAGCAGAATAGCCACTTTAGTGGTTTTGTTGCCTGTTACTGCGATTTCAGATAATCTACTACCGGTCAAGTTTTGTAACTTACACGTTGATTAAACAGAAAGGCGAAGACAGTTTAAACTGATACTTGTAAATTGGAAATTTTCTTTTCTATTGATAAGATAGGTCTCCGATGATTATTCCAGTGCCATTAGTGGTTTTCTTAAAACTTCAGTTGGCAACACTGGTCACCGGCAGTTGATTTTTACAAGCTACACGAATTGAGTTCCCGCGTTGCACGGTAATGCTGCCAAGTGAATATTATCATTTATTATTTAATTTGGTTACTGTGCGTTGAAATGTACCATTATTAGCTGCGCTTTCTATACTAGGGATTAAAAATAGTCTTACGAGACTAAAAACCATTAATGAAACGGAATCATGTGAACGCAAGTGTTGTGTACGTGGATTACGAGCTAAACCTTCTCCAGCAGTGTTTTTACTTTTCAGCAACGATGTGACCTCATCAGAGAAGGTAAGCCGACACCCGAAATTTGCGTAATTTAACATGTTTGTAATCTTATTTTAAATTTCTCTTTATTCGAATTTTTTGTAATAGTTGCAGAGTTAATTTCTATAAGTTAATGGTGTATTGTGCTCTGTTCTCATGAACATATCTAAACTATCCTTGTGAGATCTATTGTTGACAGTAATTTTTATGTAGGCTACGTTTACAATGAAACATTTTGGAAACCCAGTTGCCGAAGGAAGCCTAAAGGATACGCTACAATTGATGTAGCACAGGCACACATCAAACGTGTACATATAAATCTTGTAAACTACATTTATCGCCGCACACGGACAGATGTTCGGGATGTCTTCACAAAGTGTGATGGAAATGATGTATGGTATATTATTTGTTTGTGTGTTTGCAGCACTAGTAAATATAATTGTTTACTTTGTACATTTGTTTTTGTAATCAATGATCTCCCAAATTAATAATTCGTAAATTTCGCAAAACGCCACGCTTGTTTACATAAACTAAACACAACTGTAGTCAGGTTCATTCCAAACTAATCGATAACCAAGCTCCACATGAACTCGGCAGTATCCTCATTTTGATTGGCGGCGCACACGCACAGGCCACATAATAATTTGACTTTTTACCAAACTTTCTGTGCGCCGATCCTGTGTTGTTTTTCTGTGCGCACATTGTAGCGTGTGGCATTTGGAAACTGCGTGTGCTATATTTTGTGTTAAATCAATTGCACCTTTACTTATACTACAACTAACTTTGAAATATGCAATTTTGCAGAGTTAGTATTACTAAGGCTGGTAACTGGGATGTCAAAGCTTTTCTTTGTAAAAATATAAACATTGTTCAACAGTGTTGATGGCAGGATATTAAACGAAGGCTTTATGAGAGTGATGATTATAATAATGCGCATGCCTCAAGATCGGCCACATCACCAGCCGTTATTTCCTAACGGCAATGCGGCATTCTGTAAATATTAACTTGACAATCTGACCGACTCCCTGGCTGGCCCTTGGTTTTATCTTAAGATATCAGGTATCCCAACATATTGTCATATTGCCTTCACACATCCTGATAAAGAATCTTTGACGCGACACGTGATACCATAACAGCCACCATACAAGCCATTACGGTACGATTTCCGTTACGTCAGTTGCTAAACTGGCTGCCAATCTTACTGCCACGGAATATGCTTTTTAGTCGGTTTTATTATTTCTCTCTTTCTCTATGTTTAATGGGGTTTTCGGTATTCCGTTACAATATTTCGAGTTTTAAGCCTCCCCCACCCCCCTTTTCAAACCTTTTTTAAACGCTAAAATCCTGGTAGTAGCAAATATTATACGTAGCTTGCCTTTCAAATAAGGTCACACATCGCCACTGGTAATTTCATATTTCTATGAATGTTTCGTTGCATTCTATGGCGCTTAGTACCTTGTTGAACGTACACATGTGCCACAACTCACTTTTTTGTTCATTTCTGAGCAGCCCACATTGCTATAGGATCTTTTAGGCTGTTTTTTTCAATACCCTGACAACCGTAAACGAATATGTATTTGTATGTTTATAAATCACTCGAAAACATTTACTCTTACACCCCCTCCCATCCCATGTTTTTATTCCTACAGCAATAATTTTTTCTTCTGAATGTAAAGAATTGTTTCCGTCCGAAGGCGATATCATGAAATGTGACTTGAGCTCCACAGAATACGATTTTGACATGTAACTCGCTATTCTTGCCCGCGGTACAGCTCCCAGGTAGGCACCGACCTTGTTATATTAGCGCTATGGAAAAGTCTAGAGATAGGGATAACAGCAGTGTTTTCACTTCGGCACAGATAGAACATTGTACTAGTTGCATTGCATGTTTCAGCAACACAACACTGCGAATTCTCCGTCATTCTACGCCCTTAGGGCGATTCAGGATTTCATTCAACCCGTCCAGACGTGAAATTGAGTGCCTTCACGACTTGTTCCGTTATTCTATTTCTGAGCTCTCAGGCAACCAACCGTTCTTTGTAGACTTAAACCCTCCAAGGATAACCAGAACTGAGTAAAATATTGTTTTCTTTCCTGCCTTCTCTTTCGCATGTTCTCCTGCACGTCAAAGGAATTCTTTCATTTTTCAACACACGCATACATTTTCTTTTAGATATTCAGAATGGTATCTGAAAGGCTTAGGATTTGTGCTAGAAACGTATGGATCTAGGAAAAACAGAATATGGCTGCACAACCCAAAGACTGTATCAACATATCATTTTTCAGAATTTGTTAATACACGTTTGTTTAGTATAATTTTTAGTGTTTTGTTAAAATAATTAGTTTGTAATACAAAATCCACACTTTCGGTGTACCTGTGTAACGATTATAATCTTTTATTCCAATAAATAATTTGTATTAGACGTCCACCAAAATATAATCCACGTAGACAAGTCCGTAACCTCAAGAATAATTAATTTTAACCATGCCATATTTGAACTTATAACAATAACCGTACACGTGTGCTTTCTTAGAAAAAAAAACCTCTTCTTATGACAGCTTGTGGAACTAGATGGAGAGTGAAGGAAATCGTATTTACTCATTGTATACGTGGTTTGTTAAGTAGTTTATACATTTATATTGCGCGCCTGGGTGAACGATGTTTGCGCGTTCGAAGTCTAGAAGTGCGGAAGTGGTAAGGACGAGACATAAAGCACATTACACCTTCTCCTAGCCTTTAGGAGGAAGTCTGGCATAAAGTCTTCTCGCAGACAACTCGCCTATACAAGACATACAGAGGCGACCCTACAATTTTATGACACATTTGTAAACTTCTGAGAAAATAGAAACTAAAGTTTATATAACTTAACGATTCTTGATAATTTGCAAATATATATTACGAACATATTACAAGTTTTCAGAAGTTTAAACATGCCTTGGAATTTTTCCGAGGGTGTGGTACATAATTCAACGCTAAAAGCATTAATCTACGCAATCGTAGACAGTAGTTTTAGCCAACGTTCTAAAACAAAATTGTTTCTAGTGTTACGAACTTCTGAGGCACAATCTCTGACGCTGGAACCTCGTGCATTTAACTGCGGCGCAAGAGATCACGCGTAACGAATTAGTAATTTTGGATAAATATTTACTAATAAATTTGGCAAATACCATTATCTAGGTTTGTCGTTGAGTATTTTATCCATTTCAGCTTCGAAAAAAGCGCAGAATTCAATTGATGTTTTCAGCATTTATTTATCTACCACGCCCTCTTAAATAATGTTTTATTTCTTATTCCTGAGATTTTACGGATGTGATATGCCTCGTTCTTCCCACAAGACCTTCAATTGTATTGTACACGCCTATAACTTTTTAATGATTATGTGACAAAATTTTCGTGCCTAAAAAATTAATAAAAAAAACGTAAGGTTTAGAGACTGCTGGAAGACTTTAAATGAGTGTACACTCGTGTAAGGCTCTTTAAATGTCATTCCTAAGCATACTTCTCTCACGTGCATCGAGTTTTCGAATGAACTTGTATCGGCCGAAGCTCTGCACGCGGCTAACAGCATCGCTATATGGGTTTTCTCGGGTAATTCCCGTTTCTCCCGCCCATTCATTCCGACACCACGCTCCATACTCACATGTCACCCCTTACCAACTCTAAACTTCAAAATGTTAAGCCTTGACCAAAATCTCTTCATGTCTGTATACGTATTACGTTGGGCTCAATCGCCTTTCACGATATGGCTTTCGGACAAATCTGTTTTCTGTACTGAGATGAAGAAAATATTGTAACACGAATTAAAATAAGGAAAAAAAGTAGTGCGTATATTCGTTACTGAGTGATTTTAGATAATGAAAATACTCATTTTATAATTTCCATATAGTTGGTTACTGCTCTTGCACGCCTACAGTGCGAGTTGAAAGTGGAAACTGAATTGATTTATTTTCCTCGCCGACTCCGCTTATCGGACACTTTCCACTGATCGCACGCTGTCGTTTTGCTGGGGTGAATTAGGGGATTATTGGAAATGCGTCTCAAGCAGATAACGGGGGGTGATATTTACGTTTCTATGGTTCAAGAATCTCATTCTCTGAAGTAGGCCCAGTAAGACAAACCCGACTTCACGCCGCAAAGAGAAGAGAAGTGAAGATATTTTGGTCAGTACTCAACACACAGGTCTTCAGCGCTGGTGAGGTGTGACAAGAGGTGAGTATGGAGCAGCGCCGGAATGAAGGGAAAGGCGGGGGAAACAGGAGATCCCCGAGAAAACCCGCCGACTAACAGCATCGTCCGACACGATTTTCACAAGCGAAAATTCGGGGACCGACGCAGCTGGGAATCGAGCCCGGATTGCCTTGGTGGGAGGTGCGTGATCTTCCCCCCGGGCGATTGCGGCTTCATTGATACGTATAATATAACATATGAATCTCTATCTTTGTTTCGCCATAGCCAAAAGGTATTTAGTACCCTTAAGAGGGCGTGATAGATAAATAAACGCTGTAAACATCAATTGATTTCTACGCTTTTCTCGACGCCAATATGGATAAAATACTCAATGACAATCCTAGATAATGGTATTTGCCAACTTTATGAGTAAGTATTTATCAAGAATTACTCTTTCGTTACACGTGATCTCTTGCGCCGCAGTTAAATGCACGAGGTTCCGGCGTCAGAGATTGTGCCTCAGAAGTTCGTAATACTGGAAACAATTTTGTTTAAAACGTTGGCTAAAACTATTGTCTAGCATTGCTGTTGTTTAATTTTCTCAGATTGGCTTCAAGAAACAAATCCTAGACAATAATTTTAGCCAACGTTTTAAACGAAAAAAGTTTCCAGTATTACGAACTTCTGAAGCACAATCTCTGACGCCGGAACCTCGTGTATTTAACTGCGGTGCAATAGATCTCGCGTAACGAATTAGTAATTCTGGATAACTATTTACTCATAAAGTTGGCAAATACCATTATTTGGGATTGTCATTGAGTATTTTATCCATATTGGCTTCGAAAAAGCGTAGAAATCAATTGATGTTCTCAGCGTTTATTTATCTACCACGCACTCTTAATGCTTTCTAAAAGCTGCCCGAGCATATATATCGTATACTATTTCTTGTATTGTCATGTCGGCCAATACAGCTCACTGTTTCGACAGCACGCATATCTTAACCTGCGCCAATCAGGTCATGCTTATCGTTACAATTGATGTTCCGTAGGAAATAAAATTATTTGTGCGAATTGTTGCGTAATTTTTTTGTATTTCGGCAATCTCTCTCATAAATATCTACTTTTAAAAAATGTAAATGTGGTTCGTTAACAACGGGAACGTTTGATTGGCACTGGCACATTGTTTTTGGCTGGAGAATCGAGTTCAGGTGAAAACTATAATCAATTACTTAAATTTATTTACATATTAAATGTGGACAAGTCCAAGTAGTTGTTACATACTAATGTTGCATAACTCACGGAGTCAACTCTACTAAAATAGCGTGGTGGGGGGGTTGGGGGAGGGAAAAAAACACTGTACAATAATCAGTAGGCCTATCGTAAGGTTAATTCTACTACAGGTTAGAGAGAAAGTGTGTTTTCTTATGGGAGAGTTTGGCACAGGGAAATATCCTGCCGCTAGTTTCACTGGTATCGCTAAGGGACCAGATAAAATACGAAACCGTAGTAATAATAATTTGATTTAAATAGGCTTGGAAATGATAGAAGTCATTTAATTTAAATTTTTGATTGTCAGCTTGATGTAATTTCAAATTCAGGAAAGCTTTGTGATTAATCAATTTACATTTCTTACTGTTACCAGCACTCAAGCGGCAGAAATTTTCCCTGTGTCAAATTTTTAACATTAATATTTCCTACCTGTAGTCGCATTAACCTTACCTATAGTAATCATATGCCTCACTGGATACTTACATTTTCTACATTGTTCTAGCAGTTACGATTGTTTGCTTGGAAGCACGGCTATTGTTGCCACGCCTAAAATACTGATGTACAGTAGTTTGTCGGGCGAGGTACACTGATAACAATGGTGCTGTCGGTCATCTCGGCCAAGTGTTGCAAAGGTCTGACTACAGGTATATGGACTGTCCAACTCACTTCTGAACTTATGTACCAGGAAAGGAATGAGTGTGTACCGTATTTCTCTTAAATTAACCCGAGACATTATTCTTGTGGAACGAAATGTGAGCTATGTTTGTGTCACACAGTTGCCGCATATTCGGCTCAGTTTCACGACGATGCCTCGACATAAAATCAGTAGTGAAGCTCTGTAGCTAACTCACTGAGTAATTATGACAAAAGGCATGCTTACAGTATACTGAAATATTGAGATTTGTTTTAATCTTTAGGTCGAGTAACTACAAGGTGGGCACAAAGTTCCGTTACCCCCCGTTTAACATGTTAAATGGTGAACCTGCTAGACCAATACACAGTACCACCAATACATACACTATAGTTATGTATTTAACTGTCCGTAATTTCTGTTTGCATCCCGTCATTCTCAGAACACAAAATAATTCGGCACCAAGTTCTGTGCGACATTTTT